>DWTU01003314.1:0-10538 GCA_018251515.1 Cecropterus confusis
ACTCCAAGCCTTAAACGGAACGCCTCAGAGCGAGGTAACGCCGCATGAGTCATGTTTTTTCGTGCGTGCAGCCAGCCCTATCGAATTATAAGACGTTGTCACGTCAAAAAAATTCTCAAGAGCGGGTTCAAAGCAAATTACATAATAATTGTCAGAAAAGAAGTTTGGCGTACTCTTATAAAATAAGCTTGAAAAAAAAATGGACCGCGCATCCCGGACTGAATATCGCATATTAGTAACATTTTTCAACACATATTTCATAATAAGGTTTGCATCTATTTTGATGCAAACCTTAACATAAAAATCTCAATATAATAATTTGTAATGGTCTGTTTGTTTGACGACCCACGTGGTGGAACGGTCACCATACCGGTCGATCCCCGATCGATTCGATCCCCGGCCAGACAGACATCTGAATGATGAGTTAAATTGCTGTTCTGGGTCTGGGTGTTTGTGTATTCGTCTCTGTGTGTCCATGGCAACCACGATACAGGAGAAAATTCTACTGGGCTATGAGTGTAGAAAGCAATTACATTTATGTTTATGTTTCTAGCTGTTATTTTATACTTTAAGGGGCCGTCCATTATTTACCTAAGACGTTTTTTGAAATTTTTATTTTTAGTTTAAATTACAATAATTTTTTGCCCCCCTTCGCCCTACAGTGATATTTCGTGCGATTTGATTCAATAATATAACATATATTGTAGCTATACTAGGACTTATTTTAAAAAGAAAAAATTGCTAATTTATTTTATTTACGACCAAATTTAAGATTCCTGAGAAACTAAAATTGTAAATGAAAATTCAACAATAAAACATTCACAATTATTTCGACTCATTTAATAGTTTGTCAACGGTTTGGTCATATTTTAGTAAATTTAAAACTATTTTCTTGTATTTCATTCCTGTTTCTAGCGGGAATAAAATAAGAGTTATTTGCCGAGGACCCCCCCCCCCTCTCCCCAAAGGAAGATTAGATGAGATTCAACTCAATTCCTCCTTTAGTGCGTCACGTAATTTATGCATGCCCCCCATTGTTATGATAAAAAAATCTCCTCTATTCCTCGGTTCTCCTTTCTTTTATTCCTATCTGCCCTATTTATAAATTATATATCCTATACCTTTTCAAAAAGAATGTATAATATGTCCTAAATATGTCTACAGATTGAGACGAATTCAACGACCTCATATATAAAAATCCGTCAAGCCGGTTTAGCTGTAGAGCATGCCAAAAAATGGACATACATACAAACAAACATGCGCTCGAAAAACATTACCCTTCTGACGCAGTCAGCCAATTAATAAAAATTGAAAAAAAAATACATACCAATTTCCGAACGTTTTTCTGAACGTCACTTTTATTTAAAAATTAAAAATAAATTTATAAATATGATCACTATCACAATTAACACAAATTTATTATAATTTTACTATAAAATTGTCATATTTAATATCAATGCGCGTGCGCATGGGAGAGCGCAACTGTTGACTGAATCCGAGAGAGAGTTCTTCACTTAAAGATAAGCCGATGGCCCAATTGATAAGACTAGCGGATGCATCAGCGGTAACATAAGCGCCAGCGTTTGCGTGAACTCAGTCGTCGTACTGTTGTACTTGTCGATTTCGAAAAAAATCACCGACGTATATATAACATTTGTGTTTTTTTTTATATATAAACGAAATCTCCAAATAATGGCTTCAAAAATAAAATGCAAAAAAAATGTAAATACACAAAAATGCATAATCGTCACGTTCACAGGCTTAATAATTTAAATCTATTAAATAAATAGTCAATCGAATAAAGGGTCTGATATAGTTTTGCGGTACCCCTCCGCCGCAGTAAAATTTTAACGAGCAAATGTAATTTCTATAGTTAAAACTAGTTGACCCGGCAAACTTCGTAGCGTCAAATTAAATAAAGTGTAAAAAATCGATAGCTAAAATATATACGCAAAATACATTACTCCATTACTTTGATTTATCTCGTACGGTTTAACCAGCGTTTGCAATGAAAGCGGAAAAAAATGTGTTATTTATGACATCACATAGAAACCTCTAAAGTTATCAGTGTCTCTCTACTATATAATCTACTATGTAATTAACAGGTAGTCAATAGATGGCGCTGGCTTTAATTTCTATACCTGATATTCAAGTTACTTTATGGCAAGGAGACATTGACAAAACAACGCTTGCGACTGTCCAGTAATTTTTGCGTGAAAGTCGGACAACAGACAGACTGACAAATATTTCAAATAAATTATAGCGTATATGTTGCCAAGGACTAATAGCTTTATAACAAAGAAATTTCAACAAAATTCGTCCAGTTTATATAACGCGTTGGCGAATAAACACTTTCTGAAGTGAAGAGTCTTCTAAATATTTAAAGAAGCTTAGAAATTTCGTTGCTGGTGATGTGTTTTAATACCTGGAAAGTAGATAGTTACTTTAGATTTCCAGTGTCCTGCTTTAAAATAATTACAATGGTGTTAGAACTTTTTATGGTTCGACTTCGGAGGCACCACCGCTGCACCCATTTCTGCCTAATTACACAGCAGTGTTTGCTGTGTTCTGGTCTAAAGGGTGTGGTAAGGGAGACATACTTATCCGAGTCATTCCAACTTAATCCTAAGGGGTAGCAACGCATCTGTGGCTAACCTCGGGTAAGACTCATCTTATCTGAGATTGCTTACAGATGTTCATGGGTTGCAGTGGCCACTTACCATTAGGTGGACTGCATGCTCGTTTGCTACTTCCATATTATAAAAAAGTGTTCGGACGTTTTTGAGACATGTGTTCCTTGCATCGCGTTTAGAAGATTGTGTCGGCAGATTTAAAACGGACATTTTGTCTCCCCAGGAACGAAGGCGCAAGGAAGACAAGGAGCGCTAACGAGCATATGGGAGATGACTTTGTCAGAACGACAAAATGCTGCAATGTTTCTAGAGTTTACAACAGCGCGACCTTTTGTGTACTGTAGATATTTTTTCAAATGTTTCTTTTGCCGTGAGCAGTTCTCGGAAATCAACGCTCTCCTCAAACACAGTTTGGTTCACGAAATGCCTGATGGGACGAGGATATTGAAAGAGTTACTGCCGAAGGGAAAACGAACAGTCAAAGTAGATATATCAGAGCTTAAGTGCAAGATATGTGAACAAACTTTTCCAGATATGGACACGATCCGGAAACATTTGATAGCCGAACACAAAAAGCCGTTTACAGCGTCAGGGAACGGTGTCGTCGCCTACAATCTGGCGACGAAGGACGGTCAGTTCGCGTGTCATATTTGTGAGAAGATCTTCCAAACGTTCATCCTTCTTAATCGCCACATGAATGTTCACTTCAGCAACGCTGTTTGCGAGACTTGCGGTGCTGGCTTCATGACGCATCAGAGGCTGTTGCAACACAAAGAGATCCATCTACCAGGAGGCTATCCCTGCAGCCGATGCGATAAAGTGTACACAACAAACTCAAACTTAAAGTATCATGTGGAAAAAACCCACGAAGGCTCGACGAAGATGCGTATGCTACGATGTCCACACTGCTTAGAACGCTTCACTGAACACTTCAGGAAGCTAAAGCATCTGAGAGACGTTCACGGGATAACGTTTACTTTCGAATGTGATGTCTGTAAAACGACTTTTCCAAGTAGACGAGCGTTGACGATGCACACGAATAAGTTTCATACGCAGAAAACTCAATGCGAGATTTGTAAGAAAAGCTTCAGTTGCGTATCGACTTTGAAGAAGCATAAGGTGTCTCATACAGGAGAAAGGAACTTTATCTGTCGTTTATGCCACAAGTCGTACAGACATCAGAAAAGTCTAAAGCAACATATGAGGGTCCATATTTCAGATGAATGCAATCGGCTAGTTTGTACGGAGTGTGGAAACAGCTTCCAGAATCAGATTGAATTTAATAAACACGTGAAGGAGTGGCATCAGAAATGCTTCTTCAATTTTGTGAGCTAAGATTTGTGGATCCTGATTTTCTTTATTCATTCAGAAGTTATCTATAGGCGCAAACCTGATTGTTGGCGTGGCGATCGCCACACCGTATTTATTGCTATAATAAACATATGTAGAATTTGTGAAGTTAGGGTCGGTAGAGTTAGGCCGTGTATATTCAGAAGCTTGGCTCTACATGAGATCTGATATCTTTTTCACAGCGCAAACCTTATGTGGTCGTCTTGGCAACATTTTACATGAAATGTTTTTGGTGGGATTTCAGTTCTTTTTGTAAGTTGTGTAGGCAGTCTTTTTAGATGCGGGGTGAAAGATATAAGTTTATGAATTTTTTTGGTTGTATCCTAAACTTTACATACATGCAAATTACATACTTAATACCAAATTTCAGCTTTCTAGCACTTCAGGAAGTAGTTGAATATTTTGATAATCATCAGTGTGTCAGTAAGTGTGTCAGTGACAAAATCGGTGTATTTTTGGATATCAATAAAATCTAAACTATTAGAGTTATTCAATTGAGACTTGGTATGTAATTGGTGACAGATAATCATTCATTTCTTTATAGTATTTTTTTGATGGACATAATTCCGAAAATTAGGATTATAAACTCCGAATGAATTCGGAGCTTGATATACTGGATGATAGATTTATAGCAAGCAGTGATTGCTATAAAGCTGTTATCCCCTAAGCACTACCAATAATAATACAATAAAGGAATTAATATTAGTACTCATTTCTTATATCTTATAATAATCATGAATATTACATAACACTTGGTTTCCCGGCGATATCATGTGGACATACTTGCTTAAATTACAATATTTGTTCCAGTTATGAGGTTCAGGTCAAAAGCTTATAAAGCCCAGGTTGCTAATCATAACACTTTAATGCCGTATTAGAGAACTCTTAAGATATGTAGTATTTCACCAAGACGTGATTCTTGAGTTCTTTAATAGTAAAGCGATTGATGGAGTAATGTACAAAAAGATTTTAGTTTTTTAATAAGAGCATAATTTGGGAAAATAAGGCGCGACTCTAACATTCAGGACTTCAGAGAGTACGAAGCCAGTATGATTTTGTTTTTTTTTTTATACTTAAACCTAAGGACAAGGCGGACCTGATGGATAATTGTCACTGTCGCGTATGGACATTTGCAACACTAGAAGAGTCGCCAATAATAACAGTAATTTTTCAATGTTTCTTTCACAATGTTCTTAATGTTTTGGGATACCTTCCACGGTTTCTTGTATACCTACAACGGTATATTTAATGAAATATCGCTCTCGAGTTATAATAATTCGATATTGTTATATAATGTGTTATAATACGCGTATACATATAAATATAAGCTGACACCGCCAGGTCCCGTAAATACATGGGAGCGTAGTTTCGTCTGCCAATATTTCTGCTTTCGTAAAAGTTTTTTACGGTATTCGTGATAAATGTCACTATATCTAGTGGAGACACGAAAGATGTTATCTTTCGGCATGTGAGCATAAAAATTGGAATAAATTTCGCTCGCGTTCTTTTGAGGTTAGTCTGGTGATTTCTTTCGCACGCATTCAACGATGTTACCCTTTCTTTTAAAGCATAAATAGACACACGAAGGTTTTAATGGTATCATATACATTGGCAGTCACACAGTCCGTCTTCCGCCGTGAAAGTTAACGGTTTATTTGTTAATTTATTACATTTTTTTTATCCTAACAATAGGAGGAGAACCCAATCACTTTTAAGTTTTTAACTACAAAGACAGTTTTTAAGTGACTAAATGTTTTATTTATTAATATTCCAAACCTCAGTATAGAAGAATTAAAAAAGTTGTTAAAGCGCGTTTTTAGTTTTTACCAAAAAATGGATCTCACCATGGTTGGACGAGTCATAAGTAACTTTGTAAGTATTATTGAAAATTTTGTAATCAAATATCCATAGTAATTTGAATTGTAAAAACAATAATTGAATAACCAATTGGCGGCTAGTAAACGCGCCTTTGTGACACTCAGTTTTCTACAGTTTTAGATTCTTTAGACGTAGCGCTTTTGAGTTCGAAGAAAACAATGGGCTTCGTATAGATTCATGAGGCCATAAAAAAGTAAGGTGTACGAAGGAAACAAATCCGTCCTTTGTTCCAACTATCAACTGTATAGTATAGAAATATTGAGGTAATATCTTAACAAACGTAGATAATATCTTAACAAACAAAACAATTATGGCTATTGATGAACATATCCGTTCATAATTGCTTCCCGTCTTTTCCCTTTAAACAATCTTATTACAGCACCAAAAATATTTAGAAACGAACCTAAACGTCAAAATAATGCTAACTTGTTTTAAGGAAACACCCCCAATACCCATGCGTAAAATACAACAATTTCAGAAAATATTTAGTGATAATCATGGCTACAGATATGGCCGCCCACAAGTAGACATTTGCTCGACTTGCGAAGAACTCTCATTGAGAATGCGAACAGACTGGGGGTTGCGGAAAAATATACATGTTAAACGTGCTAAAAGTTTTATAACAAGCAGAAAGAAAATTTGGCCTTTTGTCAGGAAAAATAAGATATAGGAGACATTGCATTTGATTACATGCTGAATCTACCAATTCTTAAGACCCCAGTTACAATATTGTTCTGAACTGACCAAATACAAGGTCCGATAGTAAATAAATACATGAACAATAGTGTTCTTACGTTTTTCGCAATAAATAAATAGTTTATGTCATTATAGTATTCATTATATCAAATTATTTCGTAGACAGAATACGATAAATTGGAAAAAGCGAATAAATCCAACACGTTTACATATAAATATATAAATTAATATTATATATGTCGGCCAGCTCTATTAGTAAATAAATCAGAATTTATATCTTCTTCATTACCATTGATCTCACGCGAACCTATTTAAAGTGAAACGTAAAAAAGTTTTATTATCTCCATTCTTGTTTCTTCTATTTATTCCTTTTAATTGGGCTATTAGATACAACATGGAATAGGTTTTGCAGGTGAATTAGATATAGATTTATAAATAATTAGTGCTAGTTAATGCTACAATAATTAATTCTCCATTAAATCAGCTACATTATGAAAAAAATAATAAAGAATAATGACAATGCATAAAGCAGATAAAACTTACCCTTAATTATTTGTATCTGACTCAACGTGAACGCTTACGTTGAGTTTCAAGGAACGCTTGTGCAAGCCCGATGCACTACAACTAAGCAAACTGCTAACGATGGAACTGAAAGTCCATCAATAAAGTAAATGACGTCCTAGAATAGTCTTAATATATTACTGCACGCGATAAGATTATTATGTAAAATAACTCAGTAACCTTTAAACTGTGTTATTAAAATTGGCACCGGTAAAATCTATAGGAAAAATTACATTAAATTGTCTGTCTTTCATTTTAAAATAAGAAGTTGTTATATATAATAGTTATTCGGATAAGTTCAAAGAATTTTATATGAGCAGATATTTAGATATCATGCAATAAATTTTGACAGTATGTTCATTGTTTGAGACTTAATAATATTTTTCCTTATATATAGAAACAGCCGTGTCTATCGAAATTATTATGCAATGATTTCGATAGGCATTATTGCCGTACAGCAACCGGCAATAATGTATATTGCCGTACGGCAATCAGTGTCCATACCGGTGTAGAAAAAAAAAATGTCTATTTTGTCTGCTCCAGTCTGTGTCTGACACGTAGCTAAATGAGACCCAAGAAAGTTAATAACGTTTAATGAATTATCCTTATATGTGTTATAATTACTTTCAACATATAATCCATAAGAATATATATCAATCGAATAGACAAATAGGTTAGTAATCGATTTGCCTTGAAGCAAGCCATTATTGGCATTATGGCATATTTCATTGTTCGCAACCGGTACTATAAACAATGCTATAAATAGGCGTTTTCTACACGAAGGAATAAAGTAGGTGATTTAAAAGCAAGATAAAAGAAAAGTGATAAACTTCACTTTTCTGTTACGAATAGCTGTGAAGCTTGCCACTTGCTAAGGTTACTTATATAGATATTATTTTATTCCATTTTAAACACGTGCAGAGCTAGGCGACGAATCTAAGACATTGCGTGTCTCCGTCTATATTAGTACAAGCAAGAGCGACGCCGTACCACCCCCATCCCTTTTAATGACACCTTTTACTTGTCCGTTTAATTTACATATTACAACAATAGTTTCGAATGAAGCCTTCTCACTGGATAGTACGAAGTAGACCGCACCCTCGGCTTGTCATACGACCGGTTCATGAACATTATCTATGAAATTAATTGAGAAATTTAAATGATGTATAAATATTATAGTGTGTGAAGTGGTTGGAAACAAGATAAAAGATATTTTATCAAATATATATTATAGTATTTTTAGTCTTAACTAAATTAAGTTAACATGTTTGTATGTGGGATAAGGCCTGGCTCTAGTGAGGAGGAAGAAGAAGAAGATGTGATGGATATACTTCAGGTTTATTAGCAAATTAAATTTCGGGCATATTATGATTAAAATAAAAATAAGTCAGTTTCAAGTAGTTTCAACATATAAATATCAAATCGGATCTTTTTAGAAAAGAAGAGAAGAATGCGAGCGCAAAGCGAGGAGAGGGGAGATGGACCCCCGGTTGGAGTTCACCTTCCAACTCCTAATAGATGGCACTGGACTTCCTCGGCACGCTATAATGGACCATGTCTTCGAAGGAAATATGGTTAGTACCTCCAAAACTTATTAAAAAAAATCACGCAAATAAAGTCTTACCTGTTTTTTTTGTAGTTGGATGACATCAATCAATTATTCCTACCACACATGCGGAACAAACTCCTCTGGTACTACCAAGATGTGGAGGAAGTGGAACAGCGACCCCCAGCTGAAGGCACCAAGCCGCGGCAGCAAGGCCAGGGCAAACAACCACCCCCTCTCGTGACTCTGAAGAAGAAACTGTTTCTATCAGACGGGTGGGACGTTAAATTCACGGGTGTTTGTATTTACATGTTCAGAATTAACGTTAGCAAACAATTGCCTGAAGAAGGTTTCCATAAAGACCTGTAAGTAACTCTGTTTAACACAACATAAAGCTGTTTATTTAAGGGTTAAATATTAAATATAAAGATTATACTGACAAAAATACGCTTAGGAGAAGGGAAAAGGAGGAAAGATATTTAAAAGGACCTCTTCGACTTAGTTGATAGGCTAGTCAAATGTCACCGACCTTAGGATTGGAAATAGTATTGAAGTACAGAACTGTAGTTATTTACAGTTGATTACTGATGGGAGCAACAGTAATTACTTGCTATCAGACTTTTTTTTATAGTATGGAAGTAGCAAACGAGCATGCAGCCTACCTGATGGCATGTGGCTACTGCCGCCCATGGACATCTCCCTTACCACATCCTTCAGACCAGAACACAACAGCGCATAACACTACTGTTATTAGGCAGAAATAGGTGTGGCGATGCGCCTTCCGGAGTCGAACCACGGAGGGTTCTACCACCTTCAAACTGACTGTACAAACTGGACTGTAAGCTCATTTACTATTTCAATTTAATAAAAAAACTTGAGTAATATTTTTTGTTTCTTATGTTAGTTAGATTTCTTATGTTAGAAATGATTTTGAATACTGTGTTACTGATTTGCGTATCCTTTAACACGCCTTTGTAATGATAAATGAAAAGAAATAATAGAAATATTTTTTCAGTTTCTGCGGTATCCTTAATGCAGATAAGGTTGGTCTAGTGACAGCTATAGAGCGTGTGATGGAGCATGTGTACATGAGCGCCCTGGCGCACCCCAGCAGCGACGGAGACGAGGACGAGACCAGGTTCCCCATCGTGAAGAATCAGCTGCTACCCGGCCTGAGGTCTTTTTGTAGTGCGTTAAAAGGTGGGATAATTTAATGAACAATAATTTATGCCTTTTGATATATTTAACGAAGATATTCATTAACATATTTTGAACACAACCTTATTCGCAAGTCTTACTCACAAGGATCTACAATTTATCAATAATGTCTATTCAAGATTTTAAAGTTTTATCACAAAAAACTTTTGATGATTTTGATTCTTTGGGCTTCAGTTGCAATAAGGCAATACCATCGAATAGCTAGTTTTATTTAAGAAAAAGATTTTCCATTCAAATAAAGAAATATTCTCATTAAAAGTTGACCAGTTTGAAAGACTCGACTTCAATGATTATGATACGGAACTAGAACTAGAAAATTTCGTTTATGCTTTGAATCTTCGATATGAAATAAATCTTGATTTATTTATGTACATCTGTGGACTTTTACTGGATTCTTGATTTGTCGTCATTTCCATAGTGTGTGAATTCTCGATATGAAATAAATTTAGGTTTATTTATGATGGGGTGCATGGTGTCAATATTTTATTGAAAGTTATGAGTAGAGTGACTATAATTTTTATAATATCTTAAAAAACACCCCACGCGTTTTTTTTTAATAAAATACATTTTTTATTAATTTATATTTATTTAAATTTTTAACACTATTCTTAATTTATATTTATTGAAATTTTTAACACTATTCTTAATTATATCTT
>DWTU01003315.1:0-10537 GCA_018251515.1 Cecropterus confusis
TTCCTCACGATGTTTTCCTTCACCGTAAAGCAGTGATAATTACCTTCTAATACGCACATAATTTAGAAAAATCAGTGGTGCATGCCTGGGATTTGAACCTAGGACCCTCGATTGAGAGGCCTAGTTTCAACCATTCGGCTATCACTGCTCAGATTGAGAGACAGATTTGATGTATTACATGTAAATGATTCACTGTGAATAACTTTTATTGAAATTCAATGTTTTGTTCATGAATTCCTTTTTACATTACTTCTAATCATGTTAGAATTATCATCAATAACACAATATTGCATCACAACCATTCCACTGTTGAGCACATTGTTCCCAGTGTTATACTTTCAATTAAAATGATATGCCAAGTACACATGATTTCAAATTTATTTGCAACATTAATTTACTTAACAAGTCAATTAAGTTAACAAATAGAGATTGTTGGATAATAATCAATACTTGGCTCAAATGGTGTAAGGGACATTTGAGGATTATAGCAGTTTTTACTTTTTCATTATAACTATAATAAGTATATACACTCACACTATACTAAAATTAATATTATAAAGCTGAAGTTTGTTTAATTGGTTGAACACACTAATCCCAAGAACAGCTGGTTTCAATTGCAATGTTTTTAATGAATAGTCCATTTATTGAGGAAGGCTATAGGATATATAACATGTCGCTATGTTTGTTTGTTTTTTTACTTATGTAGTAGTGGGTGAAACCACGGGGCACAGCCAGTGTAATAGTATACAGTAATGTAATAGAACACATTCAAGGTGGTACAACCTTGTGGTTAAACTCCGGAAGCATGGTGCAGCCACACCTATTTCTACCTAATAACAGCAGAGTTATATGCTGCTGTTATCTGGTCTGAAGAGTGTGATAAGGGAGATATACTTATCCGAAGGGATCCAACTTAGTACTTAGGGTAGCAATGCATCTTTCTCATTAATATTCCAAATGTGAATAAAAAATGTCATACACAGATTTCAGATTAATACAAATTGTACTAATGAAAAAAATGAGATGCATCAAGAAGGATTCACAATAATAGAAAAATATTAGAAAAATATGACTAAGTATCTAATATTCTTCTATAAAATATTAGACTAATTGTCTTATATTTTTCTAATAAGATAATAAAGTAGGTAACTCAGATAGGAGATAGTTGTTCAGCTCAATAAATAGTGTAATAGGGTTCGTTGTGTTGCAATACCAATAAGACATGAACATAATATATGTACAATTATATCATCCTTTTTTCTATGTCTAATTTATGTTACAGTTGTATATATCATTTCCCTTTTTTCATAAGACACATGAATTATAATTACAAAAGTAATTGATTTAGTTCAGAATATAAATTTGTAACCATCACTTAAACAACATATTATTGGCGGTAAGTTTTTTAATGTTCCTTTGATTTACTTAGAATCTCTTTATGAATTTACGGTTCTTACAATTTTTACGATATGAAATAATTTATGTATATATGCATATATTTTAAAGAAAAATGCAAATATTACGTAACAATAGGAAAATACATATAATACCATTTTTGTTATGAATTAATTGGGCTAACATTACGCTAACTTACTTAATTTATTTAATGTAATATATTTTTTTAGTGACCAACCTTAAGGGACGTTATTGGAAAATCATATAATTTCTAATACTAAACGTCTAAACGTTTAAAATCGTTCAAATATTAATCACCACTTATAATATTTACTTGAAAAACACGATTTTTTTTTGTTTGTCATTGACGGGTTAGTCGATTTTTAACTGTCGTACACCTAGCATGCGCAAAGGTCAAAAGGTGGAATTAATTTATCGTATTAACTCCTTTGTAACATTAGAAATATTATACTGTAGCCATTGTTGCGATGGACTTTATTAGAGCAAACAAAGAAACTAGATGCGAACTAAAAATATGGTTACAAATACCTACGACACATTAGAATAATCGATGCTAATTAAGTTAATAAAAATATATGTACAGAAACTTACATCACCAATCGGGAAATTATCGAGGATATCATATTAATGGCCACATATAACACGCAAAATATTCACAAAAGTAAACATGACAAAACACAGCCGTTCAAATCAAAGACTAATCCGCCATATTGAATTGAACTGATGTTTTGATCACGTGACCACACAAATCAATATGACAGTGTCGTTCAGAAATAATATACCGTTGCGATTTAAAAGTATTTAAGATTAGATTAGTATTAAATTTTGTCTACTTATTTGATACATATTTAAAGTAATGCAACATACCGAAAAAAATATCTTAATATAAATTAGTTGTCATGACTTGAATACTACGTCCTTTGTATCGTTAATAAACTTGTTTTTATTTACAATGGAAGTATCAATGTTTTTGGGCAACTATTTTTGAATAACATATATCGCAACTTAACATCATTCTTGAGATCTCAATGATTATTGACGTTTTAGGGTTATAAACCTGTGTAATTTGTGATAAAATAACAGAAATATTGTTAAAAGGTTATGGAAATAGCGCCACCTATGAACACATTGTGGCAATTTTTTTAATGCGCCATCTAGTGTTCAGTAGATGCACTACGAAGGAAAATGGAACATGAACTTAAACCAGATCTATAAACTGGACAAGTACAAAAGTTTCTTAGTTAAAGACGCCAGTAGAGTTTAAATGACCATCTTAACTTTGTTGGTATATAATGTCGTTGAGTATTACGCGGCAAAGTTAAAGAGCTCCACGCCAAGAAGATATTTGTGAACGGGCTTTAGCTCTCCAATGTGTTAGTATGCATATTCGTTGATTTGGTGTACGTTATATGCTTTCTACGTAGTTTCCCTTCGCTCAACGTAGAGTGTAGCGTGTTGTACGTTTGAGCGTTGTGTTTCTTGACGTTTGTGTAGTTTTACTGTGAATAATGTGATTGTGTAGTTCGTTATGGCCTTTAGATACCGCGAAGATTTAGTTGGCAAACGATTTCTGTCTGTGAGTGGTGTGACAAAAATTAACGTGAATAAAGTTTCCGAATGGGGATGGAAGGCTGGTGTTATCAGGGCAGCATCGCTCAAAGATAACAAGAATAAGGAACTTCAGGTAACACTGGATGCTTTTAATAAGTAATAAGATTGATATAAGACTAACTTTCATTCATAATTTTCTTTATAAGCCCCTATTTGTAACGAAGTTCTTCAAACGCGTCTTCGTTCAATACGTACATTCATAGTCATTATCGTCGTACCCGCCTTCGAACTAAACTAACTTTCCGAGCCACAACGTTGGCTGCTTTTCTTAGTCTCGTGAGATTTGGTTTTCAGCGCCAAACATTGCTATAAAATCTCATTAATGACAAAAATATCTTTGCCAAGTTTTTTCCTTCTTTTTGATTTATTGTACATTTGGAGTTCAGGTTGATTTGAGTTCGAACATGAAAATTTTTTAACGTGAACGATATAAAGGCTCGCCTTAATTACTTTTTAGGCGTTTTATGTGTATGATATTATTGATCGGCGTAAACCAATAACATTTAAGTATTTTAAAGTCTTTAAACCCGCATACTATAACACTATTACAAGTAATATAACGCAAGGATAGCCTGCAGGTTTTAGCTTTAGTAGATATTGTGTCTAACTAGAGATCAATTTTGTTTTTCCGGTAAAAAATAAACTTTCTGCTTGTTCGTTTTATGTTATCTGTTACACCTGCAATATGAGTTGTTTCTTCAATACAGATACATACGGGTGTATGTACCTATAACCTACAGTTTTAATGATATCCACAACTACACAACACAACGCAAAACAATGAGTCTAACTCATTCAACAATCTCAAAACGCGTTAAATCCTTGTATTTTATCGACTTGCAAGCTTCAAACATTGAACGTATCAGACACGGCCCGTGGCACTATCAAACAAACTAATCAATAAAAGCGATAATGAAGAGGAAGGAAATACCTTGTTAAACAATTTACCGTCAGAGAGGTACGGTATGCAATGGACTCAAACATCTCCTTCGTTGGGCCTTCCACTCTCAATTCAGCAGGGGAGATCATTCTCGGTGGGGTTTAAAAGCCCCAAATGATGTTGATGAATATGTCAGACCACGCTTGATTCGCAAGCACCATAATGCTGCCGGGTCGGTCATATACGTATCCTATCTAATGCTAGCCAGTGTTCTTGCAAATGTTAGGCAAGTTCAGCAATAGTCAAAGAATTTCACCAATTCAAGTGATTTCATTGATCTATTTAAGAAAAAATAATCCACTTCACTGTTAATGAGGACATTATAAATCAAATACGATAAAGTGCATCGGCAGTCATGATCCGAACTCCGAATTCCATATTTATTATAACTAACGAATATACGAATATAACAAGCTCTAGAGTAGAATGTTTAAACGAGGTTTATTTTGAAAACCTCAAAATTGTATTACATAAAGCATTTTTACACTCGCATACTTTTTAAATGTAATTAATCGCTCAGGCTATCGGTTCATACATGTTTTATCACTGGTCGTCGAAACTTGTTTTTTCTAAATGGCGAACTTATAGATATGCCACGTCCCATACAATCATTTGAGATGCCGCCGTTTTTCTGCCGTAAGAGACTCTTAGGTTCAGAAGCAGTATTGTTGTCTTTATGTCATTCAACAGAGTCGGTGTTGTAACAAATGTGTTACTGCAGCCCGTAGCAGCTTAAGGGAGATGAAAAAGTGTACCTCAAAGACGACAGGATGGAATAAATCCAGCTCCATCCCAGAATTGAGACGTGTCTTGAAAGGTAAACGCTTTCGGGACCGCGAATGTATGCCTAGCGTATTTGTAGGCCCGTAGGAATAGGAAGTAGGGTTTTAAGCTGAGACGATTCTGGCAATCCTCTTCATTGCTTGTACGAAAAAGAAGCAACCCTGATGGCTTTAATATTCGATTTCATTCCTTGACGGCTACAACCTGGTTTTGTAGCCCTAGCGTAATATAAAATGTCCGCAATAAAATGGTAAGTGGTGGTGCGATTTAGCTTGCAACGTTCCTAAAATCGGTCTGATAAAAATATCGAGCAATTTGCAAAGACTCTGTAAGGGATCGCAATGATTATAAGTAATTATACCTCTTTGTTTTAAATCTAACCATCGGGTAAATTCTACATTTCTAATTCCAAATATTTTTTCTAGTTTGTAATAATTAGATGAAATATTATGATAGTTGACACGTACCTACTATGTTATATCTTATTACAATTACTTAGTTTCTTGACCGGTCTTATTATCGTTCAGATATTTATAATGAGATGTAGATGAATTACTTATGTTAACTCTTATGACTTGTTTGTAAGAAATATATCAATAAGAGTCTATATACATATAGTATTGATCACCCACACAGACGCAAAGGTATGGGTAGGTACCAATTAATTGTATCTGGTAAGAAATTTGATAATACATACTCAATCGATTTAAGTCAATAAAATTAAATTAGTTACGGTACACTATTGTATCTTGATTGGATCTTTGTAGGTAGTGCGAATGGACTGTAATAAATATATCACCTCTAAAAATAAAGTAGCTAGTATTTTTGACATAATTGCCGATAACTTAACTATTTTTTTGTTTACCTCTATAGGTAATTTTCTAAACATAATTTCATTTGTCTTTCTAGACGTATCGCCTACGTATTACATGAACTGTAATTATAACTTATAGCTGAACTATATTTAACAGGACTTTAATGCAAACGTAGGAGACTTTACAAAGAGTACATAAATGGAATTCTCCCGAATTACTTTAAAATGGTACTGTGGTTCTTTATTGTTCAGTCACAAGTGGTTTAGTACGAATATCGGAGTTTTGCTTTTACTCTTGTATGACCGGTGATATGCAAGATTGCAAGCGAAATTGCACAGATATGTCGGGTAGGTCTTAGGACCGTACTCTGTGTTAGGACGATACAATCAACCCAATGTTGAAATTGAACAGCACAAAACTGAATCACAATAAAATATTACGTGAAAATTAACTGTGATACTAAAATACCATACAAGTGAGTACATCTGGTGGAACTCGTGTTAAATACTTAAAGTATGACAATAGTAAGACAAGAATGTGAACCATTCTGCGTGTTAGACTGGAGTAAACAGGTTTGGTATCTTGCTATTTACTCCTAAACACATTAGTATCGGCATCCACTTGTTACAAATAACTTCCGTAATTATAATAGGACGATATCCTTTTGAAACGGCGTATGTCTAGTGTCTTTTTGGATGATTATGTTGTGATGATTTTATTGAATAATTTAATGAACCTGCTGTATTTAGTATAAACGTTATATTCAAATATTTCGTCTGTTTTTTTGAAACTCGAATGCAAGCGTAAGAGATCGCCGTGACAATTAATATTATGTTTACTTAATCCACAAATCCTTAGATATCGCTAGCTCATGAGCCTCATATTGCAGCTCGTCTAGTGGTCGTACAATTTTTTAAGGGGTGAAAGTCTATATCGTTCTTATCTGGAGGTATATCCTCTACATCTATTTCTATCTTTTAAATAACAGTGTTAAGCGCATCTATATTCTTGTTTGAAAGGTAAATAGAGGGACAGACTCATCCGAGGCTTTCCAACTTAGTCTTCGAGGGTAACGACGCATCTGAGGATAACTTCTTGTAAAACGAATGTTATTTGGGATTAATTACAGATGTCCATCGGCGGCAGTTGCCATTTACCATCAGGTGGACTGCATATTCGGCTTCTTAATCTTCTGTATTGTAAAGGAATTGTACATGAAAAACAAACATACAATATTGATAGCTAATTTTCGCTTGATGTTGTTATAATATGCACATAAATTAAACAATCAGAGATGCGCTCTAGATGTAAAGTTTATTCAATTCATTATTATTGATAAATCCTATGACAAGAAGAACACTTCATTCAAAAATCTTTAATGTTTTCTTTTAACTATTACATACAAAGATTAGGTATAAGGCGTACGAAATGAAATGCACATGGCTTGGAGTTCATCGAACTCGCTCTCACCGCGTTCGATGCACCGACCGTTCGTCGTACGCACCGTTTGAACCGAAGCCCGGACTCGCCCAGAGTTGATCTTCGGACGAAAAAACAAACTTATTATTACACTAGCGGACCCGACAGGCGTTGTCTTGAACACACGTCTTTAGTAATAAATTAGTCATTAATTTTCTTTAATTCAATATTTAGAATAAAGTATACCAACGACAACAAAGATTACCAACGATCCAAAAAATAAATTGAACCAAACTAAATCTAAGCAAAGCAAACTACGATTTCATTTAATTCAATCGATTTGATTTTGAAGGACGTCAGACAGCGACGTGACACATACCAGTATTTCTGATGACACATTAGAAACCTTGGACTTCGAGCTTTTAGCCAATTGTTGTTGAAAAGCAACAACAAACAAAGAAATAAAAATTACTTAAATAAATTGAACGGAATTTTGAATATAAACCATTCTCGGTTCCACCTGAAGAAATAAAAAACATCATTAAATTTGTTCAGTCGTTTAGAAGTTCAGTGACATACACACGCACAGAAGAATTACATATATAAAGATGTACATGCTCCATACAAGCTTTACTACAATTTCTGTAGACCGTGTCCTGCAGTTAGGTTTCTTTTGGTTGGTAACGTTCTATGTATACGAGTAAATAAAGTTGAGGATTTGTAACGTAATTGTGATTATTCTGTATTTGTTGAATATCCTTCTATGATACATTTGCTTCTTGTTCATAAAAGCAAAGGTGAAAAAAAAACTGTTTTCATGATTGTCTATCTATAGAAGTTATACATGGAAATAGGCTGAGCCCTCTAACATAGTTTTGATTTTTGAAGTGTCACTAGAGACAAAATTTATTTTCTAAAAGTTGTGGATTAATTTTTTCACTAGTACAACACAATTGTAATGAACGTTTACCTCAAATTGGTCTTCTAAATCAATCGGAAGATGCGGGTCCGACTAGAAAGCGAGAGAAAATTCGGGTAAACAGAAAAGATGTGTATTAGGCATGGTTATTTTTTTTTAATAAAAAACCCACTATACATATATCTGCTATGTCTGTAAATGTATGAACTTGTGCGACAAATTCCTAAGTATACTTGCAATATATATAATACTAGCTACACGTTGCTATGCCATCAACTAAAATAAAATTGAATAACAGTGGCGCCCTCTGTCGAAAATTGGTCGAACTAAGTCAGAAACCTTCGTGGGCTCATGCACAACAACTTTGTTAAAGATCATCACATGATCAAATGCATAGTTTACGATTCTATAAAGGACATGCAGACAAATATTCATTTATATAGATTTGATAGTTACAGATGTCTATGGATGGCAGTAGAAATTTGACATCAGATTAATTGCATAAACAGGCAAACAATTAACTACTTCTATTACTAATTAACCTATTAAAAATTTAAATTGTAGAAGTTGCTCAGGTATGGTGTATGTATTATTGCAAAACACTATCATACAAGAAATTAAAATGTACGTGTGTTGTACGAAATACAGTTTAATACAACAGACTTCCTACTAGCATACAAATATAATTTTATTTTAATACGCTTAGTCATACCATATATAAAGCAGTTCGTACACCTATTTATCAACGTAAGAACAAGGTAATAGGTACTTAATAATTGAATACGTGTACTTGTGAACTCACCTCTAATCTGCGTACAATAATAATATGTACCTGTAAAGTTAAGTATCTACCTACGATTTTACCGCTTGTAAAGTACGTATCACAGCTAATAGTGAAGTCAGCGTTTGATTTCACACTTTCGTTAATTATCACTTTCGAGGAAGATATGGCCTTATTACCCGATGCCTTATAACGTTAAAGAGATACCGTCGCAGAGGTCGAAATTAGAGCATAATTAAAGCTGAATAAAAACTCAACTTGATGTTCTCCGAAGCGTAATATGAATTCTCAATTTAAATTGAGTACAACTTGTTTTTGACAAAATTCATTATTCTAAAACAGTTATTAGGTAATAATTGTAAAGTTTTGACACATTCATTTAAAATAAAAATAGATTTTTTTTACGACAGTTTTGATTGATTGTTTAAGCTGCATTTACAGTAATAATGCATGTTTTTAACCGACTTCCCAAAGGAAGGTTATCTGTTTGTCGTGTATGTATTTTTTTTGTCATATCTATCTGACATTGTTGACATAATGTGTTTTACATCGTCATCGTCCTCAATTTCTATATTTTTCCAACACTAATTATACATAAGAAATATATTATCTATCTGCACTCCTTCTCTACATGAACTGTAACTATGCCAAATCTTACAATCCTCCATGCGCACAGTATGCATAAAAAGCAATCGGACGATTTCGCTCCACATATTAATACGAGTATATAGACAATAGGCTATTTGACAGGATTTTAAAATCGTGATTCGTTTTTGAAATTGTTTTTTTCATTCTGAAAAAAAAATTCATGCTGAAAAATATCAAATTATAAATTCAATATTTAAATAGCCCGCTAAAACGCTAATTTGACAATATGGCGCTGCGATGGTCAGTGACGTCACTCGCCTGTGTTGTGATATGTGGCACTTATCATTCACATACATTTGTTGTAAACAATTTACATTTTAACAGTGACTTACGTGACAAAATGAGTTACAAATGGGGTGCAGTTGCAATGTGTACAAATACGTCTATAAAAACTCCGGAAAACTATTTGTAAATGTTAGAGTGCCCCGAAAGTGAAATTCGTTATGTTATTAAGATCCCTCCAAGAAAGTTGCAACACTTTCTTGGAGGGATCTTAATAACATAGCGAATAGTACAAATATCGTCTTCTGTGAAGACCATTTAGATGTGAGTAAACATAATATTTATATTTTTTAATAATTTGTTACATTCAGAGTGTAAATATTTTGTTACTGATTTGAGGTTATAATACCTCAAATGTTTTTAACAGAATGAAAGACATTCTGTTAAAAACATTTGAGGTACTAAAACTCACTACCTCACTACGGCCTGAAGCTCTCTTAATCTGAGAGGAGACCCGTGCCCAGCAGTGGGACAATAATGGGTTGACGGTAACTCACTACAACTCACTTTGAATATTTCAATAAGCAATGCAGTAAAAGATCCCGACTAACTTGTTAGTTTGTTACAGATGGAAAATGATATTATGGCAAATTACCATAAATTCAAAATGGGTTTACCTTTATGAAAACATATGTCTATTATTTTTTTAACATTTATGTACATAAAGGACACGGCACTATGTATATTTTTGAAATGGTCTCTACATTAGGTTTCGTTTGATATCCATATTGTAAAGATAATAAAAAGTCGTCCTTTCCCCCTTTTTCCCTAAATAGGGAAGCGCCATTTGTAAAAATAATATAGCCTGTGTCACTCTGCAAACTTAGACGTTTCATCATCACAATCCGTTAAGCCGTGTGGGCTGTAGCGCGAGCCTACATATATACACACATTTGTCTTTGTGTGTCCATGGCACCCACGAC
>DWTU01003316.1:0-10537 GCA_018251515.1 Cecropterus confusis
CCCTAACCCCACCACATGACAATCTCATTTACCTAATGATCCCAAAACTTGAATAGTTTTCGATGCTTTGTTAAATCAAGGTGCCTGAAGAGAAATTGACACGAAATCAATACAATTATCGTTACAGCTTTTGTATAACAACCTTGATGCCGTTTATCAAATACAAACATTGACAACGTTCTCCTTAAGAAATTATACACAATAACAAAGTCACGTTGAGAAAACTTATAACATTTGTCAAAAAATATACCAACGTGTGCTCAACTTAAATAACATAACTGCATAACTATATTTAAAATTCTCGGCTAATAAATATTTTTAAAATAGCATATCGTGAAAGCGCAGATAGAAAAAAATCATGCATGTACTTCGTATATTCTCGTGAATGATAATAGTTCAGTTTAGTTGTTTTCAATAATTATATGTAGGTATTCTTAGTTGGAGTATACGTAGCATTTATCCGAAATTCAGCGAATTTCACGTTACTGAGTTCCTTATTTATTTTTCATATTTTGATTTAAGTATTTGTCATGAAGTTAATGAAAAGAAAATATAACAAAATTTGATTTAATTTGGAAACTTATAACACTCAGGAACCTTGAGTCAATACGGGTCATATTATGATTTATTAATGATCGTGTCTTTCACGCAGACATGGACACCCGATGTACACATTCCCACGTCCTCCATGAGCTTGAACCTTGAACTTTACAATCGATTGCAGTTCTAGGAATAACACTCATGTATCTGTCATCTATACCTCCATGGTATCCATAAACGTAAAAATCAATTAGACTAACTGCATCGTATGCTACTAGGCATGGATGTCTTTCCACATCGGTGGAAATCTTGGATTAATAATCCATTACACTGCTCCAAAGCAGACGGGATAACTAACGGAAAGTGGTGACCATCGCGTGTGAAATTTGCAACACCAGAAGATAATTAATCGCCGGCACTGAATTAACATTTCTGTACTCCTGTTTTACGTATTCCTCTTACAGCGCACCAATGATAACCACAGCTCAAGAAATACAGTATGAATAAAATGTCACACTCATTAATCCATTGTAATCCGACTATTGAACGCGTCTCACCTCAGAAAAGTTGACGTTGAAAGTTCATAGTGCGGATAGATAGATTGATTGATTGATAGATACCTTTAAAAACTTTTACAGAATTATTAGACGTTCCTCACAACATTTCTTTAGCCGTTTAAACGTGTCTTTAAAAGTTTCTTTTGCGCAAATAACTCTAAATAGCCATATGTGACTCAGACATGAATCCTTAACACGAGGTGATTTACTCGATGGAAGAATCGCCACACCTATTTCTAATGTGAAGCAATTCTTGCGTTGGCTTCCTATGCCGGCTCACTATAATATGAAACAACCGTCTTAATCCTCGGGAATAGCAATAAACCTATTCACCTTAGATTCAAATTGCTTAAAAGTGTCATTGGCGACAAACCTACAAGCTCATTTGCGACTTAAACTGTATAAAAACGAAGCCTAAATTTATACAAGGAAGTTATCACAATTAATTATAATGTAACACCAATTTGATATATTTCAAGGGTTTTTCTGTTGTAGGCCTGGTGATAAAGCGACACAACATTAGGATATGGTGCCATGAATGTGACATGGGGCGGCTGCAGCGCGTCGTGTGGGAGGGACACGGCGCGCGGCTGCTCAGCGAAGTCTCCAACCAACCCATCGTCAAGAAGTTCTTAGAAGCTGTGCCTTATTTGATGGTAAGTTTAAGAACTTATGATTTTATCTGTATGATGATAAAATGCACAATGCAACATAGGGCGACTGCAGGGTGTCGTGCGCAATTCTTTACGAAGTCTTTAATCAGCCCGTCACAAAAAGTTCTTGGAAGTTGTACCTTATTTAATGATGTGCCTTATTTAACTACGCTTTTTTCTAAAACGTCATTGTCGACCAAAAGCGCATACTTTTACTTTTTTCTCATTGATATTACAGGGAACAACTAAGGGATTTCTTGAAACGTGAAAGGAACATTATTTTAATTAATTTCATACAATTGTCTAAGGTTGTAACGGAACTGTGACTCCGCCTCCGTTACTGCGGAACTTTCGAAAAATCGAACCTACGCTTCCGCATCCGCAAATTTTTTGCAGAGTTTTGACGGAGGTTTATTTACGTTGAGTTGACGTAAAACGCGCAAGGAGGGACGCTAGGCGACGTGGCAGCTCCGCTACAAGTTGCAACTAGATGAATATCTTTATTGTGATAGAGATAACATAATATATAAAGTTTTTTCCATACTTCGCACTTACTTATCGGTGCCATCAAGTTTAGTGCTAAGTGAATAATTATTTAGTGACAGCCGGCACGGAAGGCGACAAATCCGCAAAGTTATTGTTCGTGAATATAATTTTCTTTTTCTTAATTTTGAATATTAGTCATTACTTGACTTTCTATAACAACTGTTCTATGTAAAGTTCGTCTCCGCCTTCGCCTGTGTCTGTGAACGGTGGGTCGGTGTGTGAAGTGTCGGTGAAACTGTTGTCTTCCGCCTACGCTAAGATGGCCTACGTTACATCCCTAGAATTAACATATTGGATTATTTGCTAATAATGTGCTTATGCGTAATCTATAGAAGGAAAGTTTGACAAAGTCTCAAACCACGAGATTATTAAAATTAATCTAATAAAACATGCATTACTCCGTAATTAAAATAATATGGAGAGTAAAATTATATCGTTCACTCATTATATTGGGTGCAAATTATTTGTTTATCGCCTAATCACTTTCTGGCGAAAGAGGTTTGGTTTCTTCTTGCCAAACGTGCTCTATCAGAACATCTACAAAGACTACTAGTAAACTCTTTGCAAAATACAAAGAACCTATTTCTTACTCTACAATAGTTTACAACAATAAAAATGCTGAGTTTTCTTTCTTTTCAAGCAAATGGCAGAGTTTTAACCGACTTTCCAAAGGACTCCTTCCTTTAGGAATAACGAATAACAAATAACGTTTGTTTGGTGTTACGTAACAATGGTGTTTGGTGTGATTTTTTTGGAGTGTAATAAAATTGGAATATTATATAATTCGAATGTTTCTGGTCAGATATTCATTTTCTTTCTTTTAAATCGTAAGTCCATGGAATTTCGTAAAATGGAAAATAAATAGGAAAACATATTTCCAGAATACAATCCGTGACATGCACAATGCCGTGATTCAAAATGACCTGGAAGGCTTCATGAAGCTAACTGCAGACCCGGTACCACCTCAAGCTTTCTCTAGCAGGGATGCCAATAACATGACTGTCATGCATAAGGTACTTGTATTTATATAATTTTGAAGCCAAAAGTTAAGATATAATGGTTATATCTGATATAAAAACATTTTATTCCAAACAAAATGTTAAAGATAAAACAAACTTTTAGTGATTTACAATACTTATATGGATATATAAAAATATATTTTCTTATTAACAAAAGCCTCCTCCTCCTATCACATACATTCCTCGTAGCAGCTGGTTGTATTACCTATTTGTATATGTGGATCCATTACATCCTTTATCTATATGTCTATATCTGTCATTAAAGTTCTAAATTATTTGAGGGTCGACTGAGATGACTAAAGTCAACTCGATTACTGATTTCTAGCAGGACTGCATACGCTGGTGCGTTCTGGATTTACGTAGTAAGGCAGACTTACAAATAAGGCGTTCTAATTTAAAAGTCAGGACAAGTAACGCATCTGGTGTCATCTTCAAGTAGCATTTACATATATTCTATTTTTAGTGGCACCTAAGAAATACAATTTACTTTATTTTAATATTTTTATATTATTTGGGGAATCCTCGTAATCGAGGGAAACCGGTCCTAATCGGAAACCAGCCTGTGCCTCCCTCCATCTGAAAAAGTCTTTAGCGTCATGTATACGATCAACAAAAAAAATGAATGTTTTTTTAAGCAATTCATTACTCGTAACTAATAAAATTTATGTCACATAGATTTACGATAAAACTTTCCTGTTCCGATTTTTATGTAAAATATTTTATATTTCTTGACGTATACAGGCCGCGGGTCTAGGTCATGGCAGTATTTTGAAGTACATCATCGAAAAGTACGCTCAAGGAATAAATGACGTGGACAACGATGGACGGACACCTCTGCACTACGCCGCCACGGTTAAAGATGAGCAACACACATATAACATTCTCGTTGACGCTGGTGCTAATGAGAGCGTGGTTGATAATGTATGTAGATCTTAATGTAGTACAACCTTTACCAATGATCTCTTACAACCTCTATTGTGAACAGTTTAATACAAAACTCGCGTTGTAAGCCAAAATTAAACGTTAATTAAAAGTATGGAACAATTGTCATCTTTACACTACGCATGATATGTTTTTAAAGACTCACGCATGTCTTACACGATTCGAAACAAGTTAAAGGTATGACACTTTTTCATATAAACATTGTACCTACACTTTGATTAAATTTCATAAAATAACTAAATATTTAGTTTTATATAATTTTAATTCATTAGGTAATTTAATGAGTTTTGTAAATTTTAACGAAGTCGTAATGAAGTAAATACTATTCCTTTTAGAAAAACAAAACGCCAGGGTATTACATTAATAGGTCGCAAGAAATCGACAAAAGTTTGCTAAAAACCCTGCCTGATGCACCTAGAACACCGTCAAGCGTCTATCCTTCCTCTTGGGACTGGAAATTACTCAGTACAGAATTCATAGCCGATTTAAATAAAAAATCAAGAAAGAAAAACTTTAAAGCTTCAAATGAAAATATTTCCTCTAAAAAAACCACTACTAGTACAGTATCAGACAGTTTAGAAAATCACACGAGTGCTATGAAGGGAAGTAGCACACATGAGCTGATAAGTAATTTGCCAGAATTAGATGACACTGAGAAAGCTCAGGTAGAAAACACAGTCGATGAAGTTGTTCACGAGAACGAGGTGAGAGTGCATGATAGTTCATGGAATGTTATTATGGTTGTTTTGCGTTGCTTTTTAATAAACATTTGCATGAATATATACCTTATGTATTTTAGGAACATCAAGAACCTATCGAAGAAATCGATGATGGTGCTCATGAACAAGAAGAAAAAGATGAACCAGCTACTGAAAATGAAAAAAATAATACTACAGCTGCTGTAGGAGATGCTGATAATGAAAAAAATACTCATGATGCTGATCAAAAAGAACATGATAAAGAATCAGATAAACCAGATGTAGTAGAACAAGATGAACATCAAAAAAATGATGACACATCTGACGCATTCGCAGAAAGTCAACACCAACCAGATGACGACCAAAAAGAAGTAAACAATACGGAAGATGATAAGCAAGAAAATGAAGAAAGTACAGATGATCACAAAGAAAATGAAACAGAAACCACTAATGAACCAAATGAAGCAAAACAGGTAGAAACAGAAAATGAAAATCCTGAAGCTGAATCACAAGAACCATCTGATGAAAAAGATATAAAATCACAAACGGATACTGAAAAAACGGAAGAACCAGGTTCAGATAATCACGATAATAAGCATGGTATAGAAAACAATTCGGAAGAAATTGAAACTGCAAATGAAAATACTAAGAAAAATGGTCACGATGATAATACTGAAACATCAAATTTGAACGTGGATGTAAAAACAGAAGAGAGTGAAACTAAAACAGCCGGAGATGAAGGTAAATACAATAGTGATCACAATGAAGACGATGACGATGTACAAGTACAGGGAGATTGTTCTTCTGAGCATAGTGACGATAATGATAAAATCAACCCAGCTGATGAAAGCAATATGTCCAATAGAGGTGACACAAACATCTCTTCTGGTCATATACGTGAAGCTATTCAAACCTAATAGATTATAAATAGTTAATAAATTATAAGGGGTCCCTGACTAGTTCAATATTTTTGGTTCTTTTGCTAATTAAGGAAATCCCAACAACGGCAGTAATACACAAGAAAGTCTTATCGAAGGTATTATTAGCGGAGAAGCTGAACAGGATTCGCAGGACGCAAGTATGACCCATAGAGGGGAAACAGTTCAAGGAGACATATTAATTGTAGTGAGTATAATTTATAACGCCAATTTGTGCAGCTTACAAAGGTAATACAAAAAATTGATTAGTCTTTTGTGGTGTTTATTTGTATAGGAACAATATAGTAGCACTGTATTACTCACAGACACCTTATAACACCGATGTCATGGATTGATTTGCTAGCTTCTTAGATATATGTTAACTTAGTCCGCGAATGCCTTTCACTATTAGTTTTTATTGGCTACATATTGATATGTTTATTCATTACTTCTCTTATACATATATCACAGGATAATGAAATTGATCCCGAAGTGACTGAGTTAATTAATACAACAAACATGGAAATGCTAGCTACATTAGTTCTAAACGGTGAAGGTTCTAGATTGCTTGGCAGACGTTCCGAGAATTCAGAATTACAAGCCTTTCTAGATAATGTACCGATATATATGGTAATTTTTACCTTCTCAGTTTTCTTATTTCCTTAATTTATATAAACACATATTAAATTAAGGGATTATCATACCTAAATATTAATAATAGCAATTATGACAACTATATTACTTTGTAATAATTCCTTTTATTTTGCAGCAAAAAATTAATAAAGTACACTTAGCGGCAAAGGAAGGCAATATCAGAGATCTCCAGGCTGCTTTGGACAGAAGAAAATTTGCGATTGCACGAGATCCAGTATCACCAAATGGGGCTACACCTTTGCATGTGGCTACCGTTTTTGGAAAGACAAATATTATGAAATATTTAGGGGGAAGGTATTCTAAGAAAGTGAAAATGATTAATGATACTTCTTATTTCGTATAAGTAATGAAAAACTAAAATAATATGCTTATTTAGGTTTCCTGAAACTTTATCTGCAGTGGACTTCGAGGGTAGAACAGCTCTACATTATGCAGCTATATTGCCCGACAATGGTCACTATTATAATTTACTGCAACAACTTGGTGCAAATTCTAAGGACTTAGATGATGTGAGGAAATGCATTTAAACTTTTTGCTTCTTTATATATTCAAAGAAATACAAGTAATTTTATAGTTAAAAAATAATTTTAGAACGGAAGGTCAGCGGAAGATTATTATAAAAATCCCACGTTGCTCCCCTTTAACCAATTGTTAATGGACTACGGTATAAGCGATGAAGTAGCAAAGAATATGCTATCGGATAAAGGTAAGCGATATACAGATTTATTCTTGACTTTCAATTTTAATTAAATATTATTACAAAATTAGTGTGAACAGTACCCAGGGACCGTGTTTCATCTCGTCGAGCATTGGATATACCTGAAGCATTGGATACTCTGGACCGCTGTTATCGCCTTCTGGCATCAGCCAGGCCATCTCGAGCTCCTCTATCGGCATCGTCGAATAAAGCTACCCCTCCGCTTGTATTAGGAAGATTTCTTAAACGACCAATATATGATATGGTGAAACATAGAATAACAAAACTAGACCATGATTTATTTGATGTTATATGGCCTGCTGTAAAAAAATTGCCTGATAACAGGAATGTCATACAAACAGTCGAGGAAGACTTTCCAGGTGGCGTAACAGCCCCTGATTATTATGTTTATGAAGTTTTCAATGAATTTATGTTGCCGCTAGTGAAGGATTTACACAACATAAATGTTAATTCCGATCTACCTGTCCATCCTGTGTCAGATTTCATAAGAAACTCAACATTGACGTCAATTGCCTCTTCGGAGCCTTTAGTTGAATTAAATGTCGATCCAAATGATGAGTTTGTTTTATCAGGAACCATAGAGTGTTCCAGAAATATACATGGCTTTGAATTGCCTCTAAATTTGAAAATTGGCAAACTAGAGAGCATCGAAAGAATTTTGACTACAATTTTAATGCAAGAAGAATTTTCAAAAATAATTGAGCAACTTAGCCCAGAATCCGATCAAAAAAGCGGATCATATTATACATTAAATGAAGTTTTAGAAAAACCATCTGAAATATGTGCTGCATTAGCATCATCAGGCTTGCTGATAGCGTTATGCGATAGAGATGAAATTGATGACTGCACACGTTTGCATGGAAAACACTGGCCCTATGGACGTGGAGTGTATGTAAGCGATGACAAAACTTTGGCTATATGGATTAACGTCCATGATCATTTCCGTGTACTTATTTCAACACCTACTGAATCGCCTGGAGAAATAGGTCTGGCATTCAGTAAATTAACCTACATTATGACATATCTTCATAAGAGACTTGATTTTGTATGGGACGTCAAGCTTGGTCATTTATCTAGCAGGCCTACATTCTTGGGCGCTGGCATCCGTTTTAGTCTCATAGTAAATTTTCCGGGACTTTCAAAGGATTCTGAGAATATGAAACATTTATGCGCAATGAGAGGCTTACAGTACCGTGAGACACTAAGTGCTAATATCGCGCGAGTCAGTAACTATCAGTGTTTGAATATGACAGAATCAAACAGTTTTAATGATTTTGCAACAGCCGTTTCTAATTTACTACATTTAGAAAAGGATCTATCGCTGCAAAACTCGGCACACGTAGCTACTATGCTCACAAATATATTTAAGAGGAAAAGAAGCAGTTTGGCTGATTTAGATACTTCGGCCGACGACGGAACCGCAAAGCATTAGTAAATCATTGTATATTAATTAGTCTAAGATGTTGTGTAATATTATAATTAAGTCTGATTTAGGAAACCGCTTTCATTTAATAAAGTATCGAATGTTGGAAAGACTCGTGTTGGAAGATACAATATTGAAATAGCTACAGGGTTGAAATTCAGCTGAAAAACATTAGGTCAGTACTAAATTGTGTTTAAACGTGTCGTACACAAAACTGTTCGCGTGTTCGTGTGAATTCTTCATCGGAGTGACGTGTTTGTAAAGGTTCACGCTTGTACACGGAGCAATTTTAAGTTTAAGTTATATGACGCTTTGCATTTTAGCGCACGTACCTACACCGCTAGCAAATTGTGTCTTTCCAACATTAGATCACTATTAGATGAACTATATGTGCCTATTAGAAATTATATTTTACAGGAAAAATCTTTTTTGACTGTATATTTTTTCTTTAAAAATCTTTTTTTCATCCTATCTCTATATTCGAAATAATAAAAATAAAATCGATTTAAATCGTTTTCTTTAAATTGTCGGTATATTATTTGAGGTTATCTATATTTTATTTAAATAAATGATTATGTACATGTCTAATAGTATATCAAATACGTATAACACCTTTTCATATACGGATAATGGAGTACGATCATAAAAGTATTATAATGTAGCTAATAACTTAATAATTACCGCCTATGAATAAGCTAATATTCGATGTGACCATACAGTCGTCAATCATCGAAACCAATAAATATTTTAACATTTGTTTACCAACCATATCATAAAATGGGTTACGACACATTTTTCCTACTTTTTCGTTTAGTCAATCGATAAACTGAGTCAATTATGAATGACGTACGCGACTAATAGGGTTTTTATTTTATGTTTCCGCTTTATGACGGTCATCAGCAGGTGTACATTTTCGTGTACAAACACATATGCTCGTATCGGCCTCAAACCACCTTATCGAAGGTCATCATATTGAATAATTGATCGCTTTCAGGTCTCAGCCATGCTTCTAACGGCCATATGGACATTCCCATCTTTCACACCGATGAGGGCAGATATCTTGCTAAGTGTAAGCTCCTTATTATATTTATATAAAACTGAAAAATGGATCGTGAGAAAGTGAATTACACAGACACTGTTTTTGCAGCTCTCGGCGATCCTTTGATCAAAGGTCTGACCGAAGTGGCTAACGTAAAACCCAAAGACCCAATCGCCTTTCTCGCAAGTTTCCTGCACAACTTCCCCGACCAAGAGAAACCTCGCTTGGGAACGCAGGTATTTATGAAATAATATTTATGTAAATAATGCATTTATGTACTATAACTAATTAATTGCATCACCTGATAAGTATTAGAATCAAATATTCTTTGTATGCTCTACTCTTTAAAACCGGGTTTCAAAAAGAAGGAGTTCATTCATACAAAAAATTGGAGTGTATAGCTCCTGCTCATCAGGGGATGCAAATGAAGTAGAGTCTAGTGACTTCTGAATAAACAACATATGTTGATAAATTATTCAAAAATCAGGAATCGAACACGCTGATTACCGAAGAAGCATCCGAAGTTGAGAACGAGCAACCTCCTCCAATAGACAGACCGGTGGCACAGCCCGAGCATCGAGTACGGAGTGCCGCGCGCACCGCCACACGACCACACCGCCCCATCGACGTGATCACCGTCGACCCTCAAACTGATGTCAGCCCTGACGCGCCAGAGATTGCCTTTAGCAGTGCCAATAGAGTGAGTTCCACATAACAACTATGTCCTTCATCGTCAACCCATTATTGTCTTACTCGAATTGGTAGACTTCACACACCTTTGAGAACTTTTTTAAAAAACTCTCAGGTGTGTAGGTTTCCTCACGATGTTTT
>DWTU01003317.1:0-10537 GCA_018251515.1 Cecropterus confusis
CTTAAACAGAGTATCCGTCAATCTATCGCTGTACTGGCAAATGATAGAAAATGCTATAAATCGGACCCGTTTCATCAATTCTGGCCACGACCACTTGGCCACTCTCTGTCATGTTACTCTTTCAACTTCTCTTTAACTCTTCTCATAGAATGAGAGAGTTATAGGCCATTGTCCAACGCGCTGGCCAAGTGCGAATTGGATAAAAAAATCGATTTTTTCAACTTAATGAACAAATATTAAGACATCAAATAATTATAATCTGAAAGTAATTAAAAAGTTTCTAATAGCAAAACTAAAACTTTTCGTTTATACAAAAATACACTCAAAGAAAATCGGGTGTCGACTTTTGAGCCACCCTATGGTAGAGATCTAATGATATTAAGATTGATATTAATGATATTAAAATTAACATTTTATCCTTACACTCAAGTAGCAAACGGACATAATATATTACAAGTACACAATAATAATTATTTAATCAATGTTATTTCAAACGCAATATTTATTACAGTAAATCTATTATTCAAAATATTTATAGGATTTTAAATTTCTTTTTTAATAACTATTTTGATTTTATATATTTTTTGCGTATCCATACTATTAGGCTTAATTGCCTTCATTTAAGAGAAAAGAAACAGTTTAAGTTCCCACCATGTATGAAATCGTATTGTGGGAACGATGAGCCCAATTAAATATTTAAATACATTAGAAAAAAACATTATTTCAATTACTAATAAAGACGAGGAATTAGCTTATTCAATTCTATTTAAGTAAATATGTAGGGGCTTGGTTTTGATAAAATATCGCTTCAACCAGTTTTAAAGCATAACCGCGCTGACAACATTCCTTATTGTTTGTTTTTAGAAGCTCGATTTCATTCCGATACCTGTTAGATATCTAACCTTTTATATTAAATATAAATTTTCTGAATACTATCTCATCTCCGTGATTATATTAATCATATAAAATAACAGTTTCTATCAATAGTTTATTTTCCATGTTATTCGTTTACAGCTTTTAAAAATGTGGGTATAATAACCGTTATATTTTAAATGTACATATTGAAGAGCATGATATAACATCAAATACAGTGTAGTTATACTATATTGTATTTAATTTTGACGAGTTTTAGTAATGAATTGCACATGTCCAGTCAGTTTACTAATAATGAGTTATTGTTATGCATGTTTTTCGACATACCACCAATCACCGGAACGGATGGCACTATTGAGATGTCATTTACGTTACTACGGATTTGGATAGGTTAACGAAATTTAAACGTACTTGTTCCGTTCTTCCTTTTGCCGGCCAATCGTGGGTAGCCATTAGGTTTGTGGAGCAACTCTTCCAATTCCGGCCGCGGATCCTGATCCTCACTCCTCGACTTCATTGTCAACAACACTATCACTTAACACTTTTCTAACCACGAAAAGTATATGTGAACACCAAAATTCATAAGCCAGTCCAAAATGTTCGTCGAAGATAGTATTTCTTCGAGAGGCTCATATCTATCGAATGAGATGGAGACCGAGGCTGTTGTCTTTATATTTGATGGTGTGTGACGGTAGGTGCCAGAAGACGCGAGGATGTTAGCAGAGAGCTACGCGGCGACTGAGCGCGCCGGTCCGGTCAAGGGTAGCCGACACCTCGCGGTTCGGACCACTTAGACTTCTCAAGCTAAGCACCGCGGTCAGTATTACCTTCAAGTGAAACACCACGTCAATTATACTCAGTATTGTTAGTATCATTCAGCTATCAAGGCTGAAATTAATTTTAATTAGATCTGAAAGTGGATCAGTTACGTGTTAAATCTATGTCTGTATTAACATAATGACAATAAATCAATTGTGCCGCCAACCTACTTGCTAGCAATGGGGTCTTCACTTTTCCTTTGTAGGATTATACATCCTAAGTACTTATGATACTTATAAAATGTCTGTAATGACTAGATAAGGAAAATAAAAAACGTGGCAGGTAATACAGTAATCATTTGAGTTTTTGCGGTTTCCTTATTTTTGACTAAAAGACTGCGTATGGATCCGCTGAGTTTTCGTACATTATCTTCATTAGAAACTTTCATAGTGGGAAGTAGCGACAGGTACATGACACTTGTGCTATCACTAAAGCAATCAAGACTTTCCTTAAACATATCGAGTAAACCTATAACGTTTCTCTGAATTGGTAAAATCCTATGTAGTATAAAATGACGTCTTATGTGACGTCTATAGAGATTTTTTTCGCTGCGGTAAATCCGGAAACATAGTATTTTTTCTCCGGAATCCTCTTCGACAATATTAAGGTATCCTCTTATCAACATATTTAATATAAGCCTTTGATATATACCCTTATATTTTTTTCATTTGCGTATATTATGTTTTACAGTTTTATTAGGCAAAGATATTTATTTATTTTAAAGTAGCACTATAAATCATAAGTGTTTAACACAAGTACAATAACATGTAATATATATAATTATATGCATGTAATGGTTTACATGCATGTCAATGACACGCGTGAACATCATTTTTTTGGAAACTACAGTTATAGTACCTATGTTAAAACTTGAAAAGTTTAAACAACAAATAACAGATAAATATAGATGTATATAATATAAAAAGGTTGTTATTTTCCAAAATGATCTAATATCGTAAAATAAGTGCAAGGTACAAGGTACAGCTCCGCCTCTCGGACTTCATTTCTACTCCACTCCCATCAAGGGTTGATTTCATAAGTTTGGGAGCGGTTTCTTGTACTGTATACTTGTTTATTACTTCAATTACATATAAATACCACAAAATTTTCAATTTATGTATTATTGTATATGATACCACAACAGCTGTAGAAGTAGATGCATTGTGAATAATTTAAGTATCTATGTCGACAAATATCGGCTTGTTGTATAAAGAATTGGGGCGTTACTTTTTTCGCACTTTAATATTTGTCATTACAGCAGCCATAGTAACACTTACCTACTCTGTTAAAATTTCAAGTCTCTATTACGTAGGGCTTAAGAGACAGAGCCTGTTGACAGACAGACAGCGGAAGATTGAGTACCTGTTTTTACCCTTTGGGCACGAAAGCCTAAAGAGTAGATATATAATATAGTATAGATATAAGAGCTCTAAGTCTTACATTTTGATAATATTTAAAAAAATAAGAAAAATAACCCTTAGCAAATTAAAACATAAAAAATATAATACACTTCAATTTTTACTCATAAAAACATACAGGTATATATAATTAGAAATTAATTACCATTCATTTGCTTTAACGGTAAATGAAATATGTGGACACTAGATACAAGTATGTAATACTTTTGTAACATATCAGGCGAGAGAGGGTGTCTTTACGGTTTACATCGGATGTACATACGAGTATAACGAGGTTATAATAAATGTCTTCGTATATATCTCAATAGCATCATATAATCTTAATAGAAATGGGCTGTAGACATAGATTTTTTTTTTTCATGTTCGTTTTGTCTTAACAACGCGCTTCATATAGGTAGGCGATTATAATGAATATTGGATTAATATTGGAATCTAATTTTATCAATGACGCTGCATCTAACAGCTTTGCCATCAATATGATATTTGAAATATAATCACATGTAAAACTTACTTGTTTCTTCCGATTTACGTATTAGTGCTTATAAACAACAATATTTTATATATTTTTAATTAAAGGCGAAAGAATAAGTTTAATTGATAAGTATGCTAATAACATTTAATTATCATACCTACACAAGTCAACATAACTCGTAGTCTTTGACCTATTTTGAACAAACACTATGTAACAACTAAAAAAATGACCCCTATCTATTACCGAAACATTATATATGCTATGCTCAAATTGTGTACCATTTCTTTTCGAAGTATATGATTTTTTTCTTCGTAGTTAGAAATATGAATAAAATACGCCACATTTTTTTTTATCGCATAGATATCCACATGGATCTCCTTTCACCCGGGGGACAGAAAGGGGTATATCAGGCTCTTACCGACTAAAACTCCACGGCGTTCATCTGTACGTTCTTTGCCGGGTCACGAGAAGCGTTAATATTACATTCGCGGCCCAGCAACGTAGGCTGGTGCTGCTGTAACGCCAGCTACGTTCCGAGAGGGAGGGGCCCCTCTCATTGGTGTCCCTCTAGAGATGTGCGTGCAGAACGCTCACACGACATCTCGAGCCTCAAAACCCGGAATTGGATTCCCCCGAATTCGATTCCGCTAGCTCATGGGACAATGGGAAAGGGAGGCCTTCAGCGAAAGCTGCCTTCCGGCGTTCAGTACGTCGGCGTCGAAGCGCCTGGGAAGACGTATCGTCTTCCTAGCCCTCTCTGCTGCCTCCTTCGCGAGCATGACCGCTTCGTAGAAGGATCGTTTCGCCTGCCACGACCTGTCACTTCCGACCATGGCATGAACCACGATCGGCAGCGAGAGGTCGGCCTCCAATACAGAGCTGAGCGAGCTGCGCTCCGCATTCCACGCGGAGCATACCTCTAGCGTATATTGAGCCGTGTCGTCGAGGCAATTGTTGCAGTGGTGGAACCTGGCCGTCGGCTCCTGCCCGGTCAAACACCGGTAACTCCCGAAATAACCAGGCTGTCTTAAACGACATCATGCGATATTCCCGTATGATCCTGATCGCCATTACTTGCTGGGCACATCAGCAGAGCGACGTTTCGGCAATACAGGGATATGGCCCACACAGAGGCCCCGTACAGGGCCATCGCTCATACCATGCCCGTGTAGAGATACACCGTTAGAGAGTGGCGACACGACGGGTCTGGCTCACCGAGATTCGGCAGCAACCTACCCAAGGCTGCTGCCGTCCTCAGTAGCCGAGGCACCAGGCATTCGAAGTGGGGACTGAAGTTCCACCGGCTATCCAGGACGAGTCCCAGATACCTCATAGACGGCCTCACGTCGATATGAACTCCGGAGACGACGATATGGCGCCACAAATAAAGGTTGAACTAACCTTACATTTAATTAAAAAAAAACCTTTAAATATTATAACACTCCCCGATAATTTTTTTAATGCATTTTATTAATGCATTAAGATTGGGAAACGGCAACATTGACATAAAACTGCACACAATGAGTTTTAGTTACTGTACCTATATTTATTACAAAAATATTATTGTTGAATTGAACACCGCAACCTTTATATACATTACTCATTTCCGTAAATACAATAAAACATCTAGAACCAGACTTTATAATTGTGTGGTATGTAGCAGTCATAAGATTGATAGTTCATAATATCGAAGATATTATCATAGTGGAACTGTTACTGTCTGGCTACGGTAATTAACTAATTAGTTAGGACGCAAGCTATGAATATAACCTAGTGCTTAGATTTATTATTTAAATACTTCTACACGCGTACTTATTCCGCATAGGTTTTTAGAGTAGATCAGAAATAACTTAAAGCCGTATTTATTGGTTCATCAAATCGTTTCCCAAACTTCAGTATGCTGTGTAAGAATATGCTGCTACCCAGTACTTAATTTTCGTTGGCTGGTACCGGATCGCGAACTTTTTTCTGTGTGGAGGACCCCTGGATCTCCAACGGAACGCAACAGGAGTCCTCCCAGCGCGATGCCCCTTTCTGGCTCTTTCCCAGTGAGCGCTCACCGTATCTTCTGGTGTTTACGATTCCATGCGACCACAAATGCCACCGTCCTTCCCGGGTTCTGATCTCGGCACTACAGGGACAACTCGGTCGCGACCAATTTGAGAAAGTTTATAGGATTAGAAGTTTCTTTAACTAATGCAGATTTAAATTTACTGCAGATTTAATATTTTAAAAAGTAATTAATAAAGGATTATTTATCGACCGTTAAAGTTTCCTACAAGGTTTTTATAGAATAAATAATTACTACAGCTTCAGGTAAGTCATCTTCCATAAATATATTATTTTCTCATTCATGCAGCTTCACCAATAACTGTAAGTTACATCTTTCCACGAACATAACACAAAATACAAAAAAAATGGACAGTAACTGATCCTTACATGCGAAAAAAAAGACTGCAATTTATTTTATTATATTAATACGCTTTTATTTTTTATTGAAGAATAAATCCTAAATAATATTATGATATCAGTAATTTGATTAAAATAATTGTTAAGTATATTAAGTTACAAAGTTGGTAAAAATCTTACCAATGGTATTACCAAATTAGTAGGTACCTAATAATATGTAGAACAATGTAGCAAGAGTATTTATTAGCTAAAACTAAACTCCATAAATTGTTCGGGACACTCCATTTTCTTGTCTCTATACTTCTCCAATATAATGTATTTGAAAGATTATAAATACACATTACGTTTATTTTAAAATCCATAACATTTACTCAACTGTTAGGTATATTAAAATAAACTAAAAAATAAACATGTCTGTGGAATAGGTAAGTTGGTAAGAATATTGATCATCTAAGGAAATGAATATTCCAAGAAATATATAAAAAAATCAACGTTACATGTTACGGTTTATATATTTACTTAATAAATAATCGGTATATCTATGACGATATTACAAACCGCAGAAGCAATAAATCAATAATGAAGCCACAGGACAAAAAGTTATGTCACCAGGGAAAAACTTATAGATATATTATCTGTTATGGAATAATTTTAACAAGATTATCCTCAAAAATACTTCTAGAAGGTTTTTTTTAATGGTATGGAAGTATCTTACGAGCATGCAATAGTAGGTTTGTAAGTGTCAACTGCCGCCGGTGGATATGTCATAAAACCCATAAAAGTCAGAGCCTTTCCTGAGGTACGCCACAGATGCGTTGCTACCTATGAGGCCTAAGTTGGAACGCCTTGGATAAATATGTGTCCCTTACCCCACCCTTCAAACCAGAACACAGGAGCACCTACCGCTGCTGTTGACAGCTGGAGGAAGTAGAGCGATGGTGATTCTGGTGTTGAAGCATAGAGGATTGTACCATCTTCAAAGTTCAAACTTTACCTAGATTCATAACTTTAGATAGATTTTAATCCTTACTTAAATAGCTTTTAATACTATTTTCTAGAAAATGTTGGTCTCTATACTTGGGAGGCTTAGTGTGTGTAAGTAAAATGCAATATTGTTATCGTTAGGTAAAAATTCCTATGTTTCTTTGGTGGCCTTTGAACAAAATAAAACACGTATCTAATTCCCAGTTGTAATACCAGCTAGATTGTAAAACTAGTTATGTCTCGATCTAAGAGGTACCACTGTCAATCCTATTTCTATAATAGCGTGAAGCAGTTCTAGTGTTTTGTTGGAATTATGTAGCTTTCCATTCATTTCAACCTGAGGAATATGAGGCAACCATCATATTCCTCAGGAGTAAGTTCGGATAACACCCCAATTCTACATGACGTTCTGTATGAATCAATAATAATAATTAATAATGAAGGTTACACTCCTTGGTCCATGCTAGGATTTTTCATGAGCCATGGAAACGCAAAGACAAATACACGAATAGAACAAACAAACCCAGAACAGGAATCTTAATTCATCATCCAGATGTCTCTCCGGCTCATCGTATCAGTGCATATCTGCCAGGCATGTTACCTCTCCACGAGGTGGTTCGGTAGGTATACGATATAATCCTGGATCTCCAAGTTTGAGTAGCAAGCACTCCAACGTCAAAAAAGCGGATTATAACAGCGCAAAATCGCGACCAAATGACACGCGATATTAACATTACTGTCTGTGTTCTTATAGCTACCCTTTCATTTTTTTAATTCGGCAACTGTACTAAACGTAGCATATGTTGAATAAGACAGTAGGCATATTTTACTTTCTAAGGTCATAAAGAAAAGTAATGACCTTTACTAATTGTATGCATGACTTACAAAATTAAATCTAATAGGGCAGTGCCGAGTGGTTACCTTCGCCTTCTTTTGTTGTGCCAGTCTCCATTAAACGATAAAATTTATTGCCAAGAACACTATTTTCTTAATTGTATAAATCTATTTTGTTATTAAACATTTTTATGTCCAATTATTAAAAACACATAACTTTTTGTTTAGAATCGAAGTTTATAAACGGGCATAGCATGATTATAATAACCCGATTCTTGTGATCCCCCGCTTATAGAATTGTTACATCAAAAGAGAAGTTAATATGTGGCCTGTATTATACTAGAAACATTTTAGTCTATATAAAGGTATCGTAACACTCGAAACATCTCCGGAGAAACGTACGTACAAATTTACAAATTCTGCGGTCTGCTGGGATTAGCGCGTCAATGATTTATGAGTTTAACGTTTCTGCGTGTGGATGTATTGAGTCAAAGGAATTAAGCTGATAAGCTACTTACTAAGAATGGTCATGTAATAGAAATTTGAACAAGCTTACATTGAACATTGCACAAATGATAATATACCTTTAATAAAAGATAACGACTATCTGTATAACACTGTGCCAACGTCACAAATGTTTCCGGCTTCTATTTCCGGCCGGCCAGAGATCGTAATGACGGATTTAAACTTCTACACTAATGTGGGTACATACTTCTATACTAATAATGATTTATGTTATGTTCATGGCATTGTTCGTGAATGCCATGAACACTAATATAAATTACTCGTGGGAACTACGACCAAATGCTTGCATATTGTGAATATTATTATTTATGAATATAGAAATTAAATAAACCAGAATGTCATCACGACAACACACACAGTTACAGCACAGACAATTTCATTAGACTCTAAAACCAAGCGTGATTAATGTGTATATCAAATTAATGACTACAAGCTTCATGGCCGCTACGACACTTTGATCCGCTATAAAACTCAAGATCATTTTTGTGTAGTTCCTGTATCCCATAGAACTATCCATTACTTGAAACAGAAGACGAGAGAATATTTTATGGTTCAATTCCGGCGGCACCACCAAACTATAAAGGTAACGTCGTACCTTTTACTGCCTAATAAACAACAAAAACTTACTATTCCACCAAGGCATTCCAACTTAGTTGTCAGGAGCAGCAACGCATCCAATGGCTTCTCTCAGGTAGGACGCTTATTATATCTAGGGTTGATCACGGATGTCTATTGATGGCATTGATCGTTTACCAGCAAAGGGACTGCATGTTCGTTTGCTAATAAAAAAATACGAAAATTAATATAATACGACTACACTTGGTAGAACTTTGCCACACCCCACAAACTATTGCAACTTCTTCCGTCTACTTTGATACTTTGATCCGTCTACTTTGATAATGAAAAGCGAGTTACTTCAATTGAACAAAATTCGTTAAAATCGGGTTGTTAGTTTCGATTTAATGTTTGTAAGTATGTAGTTATTAAATATTAAATGCCTAATACAACGTATATTTTGTTGCTCTGGATTGGCTAGATTTAGACTGGCTGAAGCGTTACCAGTTGTCCCGATTTATGCGGGACGTCCCTATAATTCAATAAAATTATTTCTATACATATATTATTAGAAAAAGAATAAAAAAGATATTTAAACGTAAACTGCGTCAATAATAGGTACAATTTTATTGTAATATTTCGTATTTTAGTACTAAGGCTAGAATTATGTAGGATCAAATTCACGTTTACCAAATTTTATGAACCACAATAAATTAATATTATAATAACAAAAATAAAATCAACCCTAGACCTCAATTTATTTTACCTTCGAGCCCGATTTAAAACAAACCTAGTAACATTAACTGTAGCACCTCAAAACTATTAGTTTGCTTTGAATTTTTAAAATAGATTGTAGAATAGACTTGATATCGACGTATAGTTAATTATACATGTTTACCTACCTGTTAGGAATAACTTGTGATACAGCCCACCTCAACCTCAAATAGCGCAAGAGTCGTAGACCTCTTTCATTTAATGCAGATAGCTACGGTCGATCACGGGATGCTTTCTGCCTCTGAGAACTAACTCATATTTCATAGATAGGCATACCTACTAAATATTTGCTTTACGCATCGACTACACGTTATTATTGTAAGGTCGATTGTTATATAACAATTTACTAGCCAGAATATACTCATTTTACACCGTTGTTAATAGGCAAAATATCTAGGTAAAATTGGTTCCTACGTTCAAAGTATTTCACCTGCACTGCTATGAACATACACAGAAAGAAATGCGTCAGAATCACTTACCAAGTGTAGTTCGATTAAAGTTATCCTTCTTGTCTTGTCATCATTAAGATACCTGTGTGATTGGAGGTCAAACACCGTCCCTTTTCCATAACCGACCGGTAATGTAACTACTCTGCTACGCGACGCGTTCACTGATCCAATAATATTTTTGTAAACAAAAGTGATAGAACCCTTCGCTGTTTTTAAATAATAAAGTAGCAAACGAACATGTATTCAAGTAAAATATGTTGAGCGCCGACTACACACAATTTTTTTTTATAGTGGATAATCCTCATAGATACCCAGCCGCACGGGGGAGCAGCTGGGTTATGCCGGACACTTACCGGCTAAACCCTCACTGTGTTTTCTCCTCGCACCGTACGGCGGGAACACGGGCACGCTTTCGCACTCATCCG
>DWTU01003318.1:0-10535 GCA_018251515.1 Cecropterus confusis
AAGACGAATACACAAACACCCAGACCCAGAACAGAAATCTAAACTCATCATTCAGATGTCTGTCTGGCCGGGGATCCCCTGCGTGTCAGGCCGGTATGGTGACCGCTCCACCACGTGGGTCGTGAATGGGACTAAAAACGTATTCAGACGATTTTTAAAACAAAATACAGTAGTTTTGATTTAATGCGATTTTAAAGATACAGACAAACGGACAGAAAACAATAATAAAAACAGACATTTGAATTATTACTTATTCTGTCCTCCAAATAATTTTCCTTACAAATATATACGGTGGACAAAGAAAGGAGGAACTTTGATTTATCTTAATATCAAATTACATTTGCGAAAGCGCGTTAGCCATTTATTACTTAGGGACTACATGCCCGTTTCCTACTTGACTTTCATAATAAAAAGAATGAAGCTTTGTAATATAAAAATCAGACCAAACCTATTACCTCCTGAGTTTTTTAGTTATAAATATTCAACGCCCATCGTGTATTTTTATGTTTACTACTAAATATCTTATCCATAAGTGTCTGCATACTTATCTCAAATATATATTCAGATAATTTTAGAAAGTTTCTTAAAGCTGTTATATCGTTGATCAATATTTCGATTCGTAGAAAACACAGTCAAATAATTATATACATCCGAATACAATAATATTAAACAAAATTAAGAGATGCAGTTCCCCGGGGAATTCCTATTAAGTTTTTAATTGACCCACGAGACCTCGATTTGAAACAACCATTAATACTTTAGAACCATAGAGAACTAAAACGAATAGACTTCTAATATTAGTCTATGAGTATTACAATACAATAATATCAGAATATATAAATACTCCACTCTACTTAAAAAATTTGCACACCATTACATGGTAAATTGTGAGCATAACATTCAAATAAGATCGTATCGATGTACCACAATTATGGCAAATAAATAATCATTCATTCATTCATTCATTCATTCATTCATTCAATAACGATTTCTACATGCATACTTCTATAATGGGACTCCATGTGTCGTGGATGGTATGGATACGTATGAAGACGGGTAGAACAGAATCAAAATACAAATACATACAGAAAATCAGCGTTGCTGGGATTCCATCCCGAAGCGTTCTTGGCTTGACAGGCTGGTGTGATGATCACTGTCGCATACGAATGGTTATAGAGTGTGGTTATAAATGGTCATAAACCCCCCACGTCTACGCCATTATTATTATGCTTTACTTTTCGATTTTTTTTCCGAAACACCAAAACATATAAGATAAATGAAGTCTATGCGTCACTCTAAAATCTTTTACATATGATAAGATAGATAGAAATAAGATAAAATTTTTGTATATATACAATTTTAGAGACCAACAAGTGACATCTTATTTTTTTCTTCAAATTACAGACTTTAATCACAAATAGTTTAGTTTTATTTATTTGTATACATAACAGGTACCGTGATGTATTATATCATATAATATTATTTATTAGTATAAATTAGGACTCTGTTTACCTTTACAAAGATACTAAGTCACGGGTTGGGTTATTGACGATCTTCGTTCTATTCATGGCCGGTCTAAGTAATATATTGGGCGGGATGCACTGCGGAATTTATGGTCGATTGTTTTATTTTAGTCTATGCGTTCCGGGTCCTAGACTTACCTATACCCATGCCATTATGTTACTGTTATTTTTAACACATACATACATATCTTCTTGTGACTTATGGCAGTATAATGATGTTTTTCAATTTCCTCTGTCTCCTCTCTCTTTAATCAACAACTGATAAGATTCCATATGGACTATTCCATGGTAGACCCATAAATTATATTTTCTTTTTATTTAGCATTCTGTCAAAATATATATAGGCTTTTAGCATAAGCATAGTAACAGTTAGACATAAAGTGCAACATTAAAAATTCCCAGAAAAAGTACGGAGACGAATATAGGGTACTCACACGGGTAAAGCCACGACGGAACTGTTAGCGAAAATGGTACAATTTACGTAGGCAAAATAATTTACATGCTGGAAACCTTTACAGCTCAACTCGATATATCGTAAAATCCAAGGACCACCTATTGGCAGGCTAAGAATAAAATATATTTTATGGATCCATAAATTCATATATGGTGTGCACAGAAATAAACTACTCTACGACAAAAATATTCAATGCCATTAATAAGCACAAAAAGTAATAATACTCACCAGCCATTTTAAAAATCGAACACCAAGCGCACAACAAATTATTTAAAAATATATATTGAACAGCCAATTCAAATCTGGAACACTAGCTCCCGTTCGTAGGTTAATACACAACTAAAAGACTATTCCAGAATGTTAAGGGGATCTGTTCACCCGCCATATGTTTTGTATTTGAACGCTGGCGTACCTATTGGCAGCTGATGGGTATACAAAATTCTACTAATCAGTTTTGGTCTAAACATATATGATTTGCCTAAAAGTCTGAATCACAGCACTGTAACTGGTAAGTAAACAAAGTTTATATTCCGATACGACTTCACATATTTTACACCAAATTATTTGAATTATTACGCACTTAAAAATAAAAAGAAAGGATTTCCATATCATAAACATTTAACTTCCGATTTTTCTCAGGTTCATTGCAGAAGAAATTTACTTTTATACGTAAGTTTTATCAGGGTATATCAAGGGTTATGGAATCAATTTAGAAAAACACCCTTTTATAACGTCTTCTACACACACTTAAACACGTACACTAATTATTATATCAACGTTATAAATGCACGTAATAATATTCGTAACGTCTTCATTTTGCGAAAACCGGTTAAAGCAAGTGAATAACTGAAAATGTTTTCCTTGCTACGTGAAAATTGGTACCAGGGCAGCAAAGGTGCGTAAGTGACATTGATGTTTCTCTGGAGTGGGCGGGACGCGATGCACCGGTTATTGCATTCATGACGTCACTGGTTGCTATGCGACGGTAATATCGATTACCTGCGACGAGATGTTTTATCTCTCAGCCATAAAAAATCGTAGGGATAAAAACAAAAATAATAATTCTATTTCCTATCTGTGTATACTTGTAGGATACTACGTATAAAAGCGCCCTCTGTTGCTATAAAGCTGAACTCGATAGTGCTCTGTACACTCACGCTCGGGTATGGCTTTAGCTACGTAATAAGTTGCTACGAAGTTTTCAATGCTACGCTTGTAGATGGCGCAGCTTTACCGAATTTAATAATATTGGAACGCAGCCACATTTACACAATAAATCTCGATATACTGTTATGTGTTTAATTTCGTTACACTATAACTATTATTTACCAATTATTAAAAAATGAGAGATGGATAATGTACACATAATAATAATATTATTTTATTGTTCACTGGACATTGGACATGCAATATTTTAGTCATAATTTAAAGTCATTTTAATCATATCACGTTACGATCATGTACTATTAATAAGTTACATTCTCTAATGTGACTAACAAAATTATTATTAAAATATGACGAAGTTTTAACATCAATAAAACCGTAAAATCATTAAGAAAACCATGAAGAAAATGGAGATAATCAAAACTATTTATTACGTTATTTACGTTATCTAGATCTAAGGCGAAACTACCGGTGGTCAGCTACAGCGTACCTAAACCTGTGACACGTGTGATAAAAATTGCCAAGAAACCGGTTGCATACATGTGAAATGTTGCATAGAGTACCTGCACAGAATAGGACCGGGGGTCCAGTGCAGGTACTCTATGCAACATTCTGCAGGTGCATTCTGTACAGGTACCTACTCTATGCAACATTTGACATGTGTGCAAGCGGTTTCATAGCATGTTTTGTGAAAAATCTATGTTGAATAAATGTGAATGAATATAAAATACATGAGTTGCTAAAAATCAAAGTATGTATCACTCAGAACATCCTAGATTATGTCGCAAAATTTAATTTAATAAAATCGTTACGCTCAACAATGAACAGATGAACACTTAAAAACATTTTATGACAAAAATCTTTGTTTGTAGATATTATTATCTTTAAATAATTACCCTTCTAGCACTTCCTGTGCGAAAGAGTGATTTAGACATCAGAAATATTGTGCGAGAAGACTATTCTGTTGAAAAATGATGAAGTGGGCCTTTTCACAAATCTAATAATAAGTGGGGACGAAAATAAAGGGAGTTGGTAAAATTATTTGGCGTGAGAACTGAGCTTAATGAGGCCATTCACCGAAATTTGTATAAATTACAAAGTCTATGGTTTATAGAAAAAAATATTTTAAAATTTGCCTACCATGGGTGCAGTTTACACTACACCAGTATAAAAAGCAGGGTATACGATGGCTGACCAGACTAGCACAAGTCTAAGCAATGAATTTCGATTACTATGTATTACAGATTTTATGTAGAACTGACCTTTGTGGCCATGGCCATCACGAAAGAGAATCGTAGTTAAAGGGGTAATACAATTGTAAAGTTGACCAAAAATTATTTTTTATTTATGAACTTAAAAAATACCTTCAACCCTTTAAAACATGGGACGAACTCGTCTTTATCGAAAAAAAAATTTATCATCAAATTCACATCATTCCCCGACACGCGTCAGAGCAGCAACGCTACGGAGCAGCTGCCAGTCGGAACTGATCGCCAGTTTTATATATATATTTTACTCTCGATATGTGAATTTTTCCGAAACACGTTGATGTTTTCAAAATGGCCTAGGTTCAGCTGGAAACACTTCCAGCCAAAAGTACGTTGTACCGTCAGTATTGTTAGAAAAGTGTCAACATAGTACAGCATCAGTGCGTATACAAAAAAACGCGGTTTTTGTAAGTAGTGTTGAATTTTAACAATTTATTCCATCCATCCATCGGCCCTTCGAGCGCCCTTGCTGGACATAGGCCTCCCCTAAACGGTGCAACTCCACAATTTATTAATTATCATAAAAATTATAAAGGCTTTGTAAATAGATATAGGTGTTAATTGCTATAATTTTTATGTCGAAACCGTCGCAAAGCGAATCGAACACACCGAAAAAACTTTCACGGATGCAGCAAAAGATGTGCGCTTCGCCATGAAATCGTCAAAAAAAGTAAATGAGGAGCAATTTTCTAAAGTTGGAGAGCAGCTTTACGTTCCTAATATTTTTTGCGTTAATCTACTATAGATTAACGCAAAAAATATTGTCATCGAATTTTTCATTTCTTTATAAAACACACATCAAAATTTTTAACGCGTTTTTCTCGAAATGTCATTTTTTCAAAATGGCACGCAGCATGAACGCACTTGAACAATTTTCGTTCTTTTGATTTGAATTTTTGACGATATCTTTAAAATAACATTTGGAAGAGAACTACAAACGGAAGTTTCGATAAATTAATTTGAACCTTTTTTTATTAACAAATGTTTGCCTTTATTTTGCGAAAAAAAGGTCTGTCTGTCGAGTCTTTGAAAAAAATTGTAACATACTTGAATATATATGCAAAAACTTCCTTGAATTGTAACCTTAACCTTACCTTCGAACCAATAAAAATCGTAAAAACAGCGTTTTTTCAGGTCGTTACAGTGGTGTTACACCTTAACAATTATTGCTTTCTATGTACTTGTCATGGGTGTGAAAATTTTATATAATTTTCAAATTAAATTACTAAAATAACAACAAACCAGAATAATTTCATTATGATTACATTTTGTCTGAAAGTAATTCTGCCACCGATAGTTAAAAATTCGCATCTAACAAAGAGTCAAAACGGAGTAAAATATGCTTGATTAATCCAAACAAACAAACTGGACATTGGTCGCAGTACAAAGTAAATAAAAATAATTTCATGTTGAAAATTACGAAATTATACTTCCATATTTTTTTAATGTACCTTTTTAGCATGTAACAAAAATAAAATCTGCCTTGAATGAATAGACAGACAAATAACAGTTATGTTAAAATTGCAACAGGACGAAATAGAAGTAGAAAAATATATTGACTGATGCACGTTTTTCTAGAATCAGTCAATATATATAACTTAGCCCTCAAAAATTGCATCTATGATCAACTTCCGTTCTTCAACTCCCTTTCTGCCTAAATCTTCAAACAAAAAAATATATAAATCCAACAATACAATTACGTATTTTTAAATAGCATAATGCATAAAATGTACATACCATTTTGGGTCCTTTACTCTTAGGGGCATAAATATAATAGCAGCAACTGCATGTGTGGTGTCTGTACACTCTAAACCTCCAGGTCTTGAGCATTCCTTAAACAAATGCATAATTTACATACGTGTTATATGTGTAATATATTGTATATCAGTAACACATTATATTAAATCATCCATAAATGCAAATTGTATAGCCCTTTTATACTTTAACTACTTACAACATTTTCATGAGCATTTCATTACTGTGGGTGAAACAACAGAGCAAAGCAAACACTCATATAATGTAGTGTGTATTTTAGAGTGGTAATTACTAGAAATGTTACAAAAGGACAGTAACTAAGTATTTTACCAATGTAAACAGGTGATTTGAAGTTGGTAGATCTCTTTGTGGTTCGACTCCGGAATCACCACCGCCACACCAATTTCTGCCTAATAACAGCAGTGTTATGCGCTGCTATGTTCTGGTCTGAAACAGTGTGGTAAAGGAGACATGCTTTTCTGAGGCATTCCATGTTAGTCCTCAGGGGTAGCAACACATCTGTGGCTAACCTTGAGTAAGACCTTGATCTTACCCAGTTAATTACAGATGACCATGGACGGCAGTAACCACTTACCATGGGGGGGGGGGGCGGCATGCTTGTTTGCTAATACCAATACCATACTATAAAAAAGAGTAGTAAAAAGTTTAGTATTAAAGAGGATGTAAACTAAAAAAAAAGCATTTATTAATCTTACAAGTAACACATTTGTGTGCAATACTTACAAATGGAATGTTAAATAGGTTTGAAGCAGTCAGATCAAAGAAGCTAACAATCCCATTGCCGTATGCCAGCGCAATGAAAGAGCAATCAGGACTCCAAGCAACTTTCCGCCACTGAGAATATGGGTCCCGAGCCACTGTAAAAATTTAAAATAATTTAGTAAGGCTTAAGTAAATAAATTCTTTAACTTTAATCCAGTGGTTTTCTTTTTTAAGAGCCTGAACAGGATGGTCTTGAAAAACAGTTTCAACAACTTTTTAGCTTTATAAAGTTATTGAATATGGTATAGGATACTTTTTAAATTCAATATATTAATTAAAAGTAGCAATACTGCACATGGGGGTGCATGCAGCATACAAAATATTAGTGTGTGTTGTGTGTCGACAATAAACTTTTAAACTACTGAACTGATTTTAATCAAATTTGCACACCATATGCAGTTTGATCCAACTAGGAAGCTAGGATACTTTTACTTTTACTTTTACTATATTATAAAGAGGTGAACTTTTTCACCTATTCACCTGTTCACCTATTCTTCCATGCACCCACTCTCCCTTTACCCTTTGTCCCTTCCCCTTCTTTCCTTTCCCTTTTCCCTTTTCATAGGGAAAATGGGAAAGGGGAAAAAGAAGCAGGGGAAGGGGTAAAGGGGGAAGGCGAAAAAGGGAAAAGGGAAAAGGCGAGGGAGACGGGGAAAAGAGGAGAGGGAGAGGGTTAAGGGAAAAGTGGAAAAGAGGAAAGGGGAAAAGGTGAGAGAGAAGGGGAAAAGGGAAAAGAGGAAAATGGGAAGGGGAAAAGGCGGGGAGAAAGGGAAGGGGAGAGGGGGATCATTTTATTCATTTACTTCAAACGCGGTAATATGTATGCTCTATGTATGTAAGTTTTGCCAAATTGTCATACAAACTGATACATACATATGTAGTAACACTAAATTTTTAATGCCCAAGAAGTGGGTACGGGTCTGCTAGTAAAGATACAAAGCGCAGTTTCAACTGCTCTGTGATAAAACTACGAAACATCGAAATAAACCTATTTCTACCTTACACTTATAAAGCTGCCTTACACTTTCATTTTTCCAATTTGTTACGGCCCTCTAATAAAATTAAGTATATGGTTCTTCATTGTAAATACATGTCATGCACTTACAATGGATAACACCAATTCCATTGCCAACATTCACAATTCACATACCTACTTAAAGTAAATGTAGTTGGACCAGGATGGACAGTTCTTGTTGATCAGTCTTCCCTTCTAGAACCAGTTGGTTTACATTTTTTATTGACCCATTCAACGCTTCTCGTCTTGACAAGGTCTCGATTTTTATGTACAAGTATTTTGGACCTTGATCGCAAATTATTAAACGAATAACATTCATTTCGAATTTTTATACGGATTCCGTACTCAAAGAGTAATATGGGGTCCTATTATTAAGCATGCTCTGTCTGTCACATGGTTTTAGACACTTGAAATTTGATTTTTTTTGATAAAGTTGAAATACCGAGATTCTGTTAGCATGGCTATTACAAAACCAAAAATAAAAAACAAGTTAAAAATTAAGGTATCCTCATGCAAGAAACCGGTATTTTTGTGGTTTTCTGTTTATCTATTGAACTGTAACAGGTAGATATGTTTTACAATAAAACTACACTGTTATGACATAAAACATATAACATGCGTGTGCGACTCGTACTTGGCCGATTATTTGGTTTCTTGTAAAGTTAAACGGTAATACCCTAAATATAGAACAAGCTTATTGTTATTGTTGCAACTGAAACGCAAACGATTGTACCATTTTACCAGCATACTTAAGTCCTCAGATCCTTTCCTTCGGAAGCATTCCCAGTGTGTGTAGTCATATTATCCGTAACATTAAAACATGTTTCAAAAATCGAGAGCGAGAACTAATCATTTTGATCTTATATTAAAATTTAAATGCTCCACGGCTATGCACGTAGCCGAAAGGCAATTTTGATCAGTAAACCAATACATAAAACATACGTAAATAAAAAATGTCAAGAAGAAAAAGATGACAATTTCAATTGAAAAAATAAATAAAAACGCATCTACCTTCCATTTGTAATAATGAATTAAACATCTTCACGTCCCAACTGGTCGAGTGAGTAACTGATGAATGAAACTTAACTCCCGGCTTACTTATCGACTTATGATTATTATCTGTTAATGGAAAATATTTATATAAACCCTCGTGTGGTCACGTTACATCTAGTATTTACATTGTAATGACCGTTATCGACATTGGATATCATCATAACCATGTTTCTCCATACTAATTGCCACATTAATGTTTGTAGGCGTGGAGAATCTCCCTTTTGCGGCGAACCGAACTTAATTTGATTATACTCTATTGTTCCAAGGAAGACAATGGTGTGTAAAGTAAGGGCGAGATAGTTACAAGTATGTAAACATTGCTGAACACCTGTGGACAATGTTCAATGCAGATAAGTGTATGTGAATGGGACATAAAACTGTGAGTTATTTGCAGAAACGCGGGTAAGTGGCGACTATGCAATCCAAAAAATGTTTGTTCATTGTTTCTTTGTTTTTCTACGATAAAATATTGATTGTATAGGTTCATTGTTTTTTAACAACAATGGTTCTTCTCTCTTAGTAAATGTACCCGAAGTCACCGGACCCGCGTCTCACGTAATACGTGATTTTAGTTATAAGTATATATCAATATATACGTTAGTCTGTAAGGTATATATGATATCGACCTCTCTATTCAATTATACTCATGTATGTATCTTTGTTTATATTATCTGAAATAAATGATTTGATTGATTGATTACCACTGGACGTAGAGAAACTCTAAGACACTCATTTTGGACATATCTTCGTGTAAATCTTACTTGCAAAGTATTAAAGAGTAACCGATAATATGTTGCAGTAACTTAGATTACATTTTACGTTACTAGCTTTTTCCCGCGGCTCCGCTCGCTTGGGTCATGTACCACGTTGAAATATATCCTGTGTTAATTGAGGCCATAAACTAGCAGTTTGCCAAATTTCAACCAAATCCATTCAACAATTTTTGCGTAAAAGAGTAACAAGCACATCTTCACCAACTTTCTCATAATATTAGTAAAAAATAAGATATCATGTTTACGTTGATACATTCTGGGGAATAGCCTTATCATTAATAGCTTGTTTCGTATCACTTGTATCTGAAAGTGCTGTTCCCATCTGTCCTTAACAAATCACATTTGGACTTTCAAGAGATATACTCCACTTTAAAATATTCGTATCTCCTCTACTTCTCGGTTCTCCTGTCACGTCTTATCTTACGTAATGAATAAATGAAATAATTGTATGGTTATAGACAAAGAGGACTTTTTATTGTTATCGCTGTAAGAAGGGTGTACACCTAAATGTAGTGGAAATCTCAGTTAATGTCATTGCATTGTTTTGGTTTATCCATGAAATATTTGTTTCCATAAAAAATAATGATAGCATAAACATAAACGCTTTCTACACTTATAGCCCCACAGTAGGTTTTTTTGTGTCGTGAGTGCCATGGACATACAAAGACGTATACACAAACACCCAGACCCAGAACAGAAATCTAAACTCATCATTTAGATGTCTGTCTGGCCGGGGATCGAACCCGG
>DWTU01003319.1:0-10533 GCA_018251515.1 Cecropterus confusis
CATAGCACTATACAACTTTATATTTTACTTTACACCATTTGGGTTTTTTTTAATTAAAATATATTTGACTGTTAATAATTGTATACTTTCTTACATAGTAGCAGAAACATAAAGACAATATCACCAATATGTTTATATCTTTATGTAAATCCTTCACTCTAAAATTTTTCCGCGAAAAAAACATACGTAAAATTAACCTTTCGAACGATGTTTATGGCAATGCTAACTTGTAATCTAAGCTGCATAGACGCACACATGAAATATCGCCACTGGCTTTTATCCTTGCATTTTCACTGTGCATAGATCAGTTCAACACACGACCTATGTGACTCAAAACAACCTATTGAGTCAAAATCTAGGTAGGCATGGGATGCTTGAAAAAACCAATCAAAACATTAATACACCGCGGTCATACGAATACATAAATGAGCACTGCGAAGTCATTCGACAGAGAGCTAATCCTCTTGAACGGATTCCGTTGCACTCCGATCCAAAAGTCTTCATTACGTTAGGATCAACGGGCAACCTACGTAAGTCACTTGTTCTATCACAAAACAAACCTGGAGCGAGCATGTTCGAAGGACCAAGCAGAGACTTTGCAGCGATTTAGTAGCGATATAATAGCAAAAACCGCGATACCGTCACGTTATCGAGTCACATCCCACTCCACCCGATGTCATCCAAAATGGTCCTAATTGGACGTAAGAAGCGATGTAAACGCGTGTACGACTCGCGCTACTAAATCGCTGCAAAAAGTCACCGTTTGTAACTTTGCTATAATTTGGCTAAGGACATATAAAACTATGACCTAACCTTCAAAGTTATGTTAAGAATGAGTTATATAACTACTAAACAACCTTGTCGTCGATAACATCCCTTGTGTTTATTTTATGAATTGGAATATAAAAGTGCAATCATAATTGCTTTTGCACGTATAATAGCAAGTTATGAGTGAAGTAACCCTTACAACCCCATAACATTATAGGCATTAGGCATATAGTATTATATGTATTTTTATAAGTCTCGCTGCCAGATCATATAAAACAGATACAAAAACAATTCATTAATAATAAAGTCGTTCACCGTCTCCCTGTTTGCGTTGATCCGCCCGCAATCTGACAAGTTCACGTAATGCAAAGCCTTTTCGATTTTGATTTGTGCTCTATTTGTTTTGACCGCCGGCTTTTTAATCAAAGAGCAGCTCTTATTTCGGGTACATAAAATAAAACACTGGGCTAACGAGAATAACAAATCCCGTAAATGGTTTGTACGTCCGCATACTGAAAAAACGGCGTGTTAACACAAAATGAATTTCTTTTGACTAAACGGAAGCCGTAACAAATGTAACATAGACATTCCGATATGAGTTTGAATGTATGATGTGATTGGCGATTTAGCTCGTAGGATCGGAGTAGTGGCGCCAGCGAAGCGCGGATCAGCAGCGACTCTGCGTCGTAACCCCATTAAAACTGCTTCGGGCCCCGCGCCGCTCTCGTCCCTCTTCATGAAATATTAAAAATTCAATTGCGCTTCTCTTTATTTTAACTCCCTCGCCTCCTCCGCGACACCCGCTTTCCCGTACAATATAAAATGAAAAATGTATTCCAAAATAACGTTCGCCTATTATTTATAATTTGTGCTACACGCGCCCTCCCCGTCCCACCCCCGCGGCTCCTTCTGATATGAAACTTACTACTTTATGAGGTATACTTCCGAGCGTATTTAATTCAGCAAAACCGAAACAACCAGTGAGTTTATTGTATTACGTTTTACGTTCGCTTCGGGAATTGGATTAATTCCTAGAAATCATTTTATAAAAAGGCTGCGATAAAGCAGAAATGATTTAATATTCATTTCGCTCGCAGCCGCAATGCTCTCAGTATCAGATTGAATAAAGTGTACTTAATTTTTTTTCAACCGCGATTAACGCGCTCCGTTCGCAGAAGTCAAATAAGCCCGTTATCGGCTTGTCGATTCATTTACTCATATAGGAAATGTATTTACCCTGGAGCGGGCGGTCAAACAATACGGCTATCAACAAAATTATGATCAATTACATTATTGTTGTCACAAAAGGTATTATCTGTTTCCATTATTATATTAGGGTTAGTTTGATGTACTACCCCAAAGCTGACCGGTTGTTGGTTCAATTTAATTAGCATTGAATAAACAAGGTCAGCGTCGCAGCGGAGTGTGAGGCGACACCTATCGTTTTTCCGCGTCGGAGTTGGGTATAACTTTTAGAGGATGATATTTTTAAAATACCTCCCAGTCCAGTAATAATGCGGTGTTTAAAAAGTTTGGTTTTATTAACTCGTTTTGCGTATTGTGTGAAAGTTTGTCCATTTACTTGATAATGAAGTATGCGGGCGTTTGAACTCAGTGCCGCTTACCCCCACTCTTTCGATCTCTATTCTCGGTTCTCGGGTACAAATCGTTTGCAATAAGTCCATTTAATCCGCTCCGCACAGCCTACCAGCTACACTTTTTACCGTAGACGGGAATATTCTCATCGATTTTACTTATGTTTGTATTGCGCCAACGATTTGTCATTCCCTTTTTAGAATACATATTTCATTTTTAATTGGCCCTAATGATAACTGTGAATTCTATGATGTCTTCATTACAACCAGGAATGTTATGGAACTCCTTAACCGTATAATCGAAACTTTTGGATATAAAATCTATCCGAAACCGTAACTGAATATATAAGTGTTGAATTATCTTAATATGAGTGGAATCTAAATGACACATTACGAATAATTATTATTTCAATCGAATTCTATGGTACAAAATGATTGTAGCAAATAATTTCTATTTAATTGGACGTCTTTTTAACCGACTTCAAAAAAGGAGGAGGTTCTTAATTGGACTGTATTTTTTTATGTTTGATACTTCGTCATTTTCGACTGGGTGAACCAATTTTGACATTTTTTTCAAAAACTATTCTTAATTTTACCTTTATTTTTGAGATAAAATTCTCCAGATCATAAATGTGACAGACAGAATGAGACATTTAAATTAAATTAATTTTATTTATGTCATTTGAAATCCATGTACAAATCACAGGGCGTTTGAAACTGAACTATGATTATAATCATACTTATTATAATCTTTTAAAGGCATATAATTATTAACACAAACATAAACACAAACATGTAAAATGTACAACATAAACATGTTATACGACACATTCAGTACGAAACTTTCAGTCAAATTGAATAGGAGTTTATAACGGGAAACGTTTCACCACCAAGGGTCAGCGATAATTAATCAAGCGAATTAAGAGTCAGAAGGCTATTTTATCTCTAGGGGTCCATAGAAGATTTGGAGGTAATATTGTACGTAATTGTAGTTAGTTTTGATGCTGCTGCCTGCATTTCTTTATTAAACACAGTTTTCCTTAACTTAAGAGCAGCTTTGATGAGTCCACCTAGGTCAGTCAATTTAATCAATATATTTAATATTATGGATATTAATTGTGTTTCGTGCAATATATGTTTGTGTTGTTTTCTTCTCGCTATTATTTCTAAGATTTAATTTCATTATCTCTGTCTGAATATGCCAAGGTGGGGTGTAGCCGACTCAATGTTTATTGTAAAGATATTAGGTAGAAGTCGACGCTTCCTATAGTTTTCAATGTTTCCAGGTAGAGGAACAATCGACAGTACAAAGTATAAACTCACTGTTTCGTAAAACAGGGCTGCTCAGCTAAGTATTAAGATTTAGTAAGTGCGATTTTACATGAGAGGAAAGGATTTTAATGATTTTTAAAGTGTTGGCATTTTCCGTCGTAATGATGAATCTATTTTAGTCTATAAAATGCAATCTCTTTTCACCTTCAGATATATAATGTTATACAAATGACAGTTGTTCTTTTGGATACATAATTTTGTAGGAATTGTTCATATTCGCCTAATACAAAAGCTCATTTTTAATACGGAGAAAAATTCAATGCGTATTGTATTCGATCTGGTAACCCTGCAGAACGTAATATAAACTCAGCACTTACCTTCATTGTTCCAACGCATCGAAATCGCAGCGCGGAATTCTAAACAAGTCCAATTTTATTGTGCCCAACTTACCTGAAACGAGAAAAATCGTATTAACGTGGATAATAACAGAACGGGTACAAAACAATCACTGATTATTGCAGAGGTATTTATAAACAAGGCACATTATTCTGAACCATATTTGTCGGCTATTGTTGCTCGCGAAGAGATTTTTCTAACACAACTCGTAACTATATGAATACGTTATGAAAGTTTGTAACCTAATTTGTATTTATGCACTGTGATATTTGTTCATATTGATTAAATTTTATAGTTATATTTGTTTTGATCCAGATTCCAGATGCTCCTCTACGTGGACACTGCTTTTCACAAGTAGTGTAGATTTTTGTAGTTCGACTCCGAAGGCACCACTGCCTCGCCTATTTCTGTCTTCTCGTTGCTGGTGTATCTTTGCTACACTTAAGCTTGTGTGGTTGACCTCAAGTGGAACTTAAATTTCAATTAGTCGTTTTACTTTTTCCATGATTTCCATTCCAAAAATGCTCGTTACGTTTTGACGGGTTTAAATTCAACTATATATGTTCTGTTGGAACTTAATTTAGAGTACATTTAAAATATTTAACTGGCCAAGTTTACTTGAAGTGTTAGATTTCGATCCTATTTAAGATTCCGACCCAGGTCCATCTATAGGAACTATGGCGTTTTGGAAATTAATGAACAGTTACTTTGACGATTGAGGGATAAATAATGGAAACACTGTTGTGTTGTCATTATTTTTGTATTGATTTGTTGTATTATTAATATAAAACGAACTTAGTTAATTCAGAAAATTGATGTAGGCAGGTAGTATGTAATGGAAATACTAATAATACAGAGTTACTAATGTGAAAAGTGTGACAAGGATATATTACATACATAAGACACAATGCATAAGAATCTAAACAAATGAAGAAATTTGTACGCCCAGTGAAGTTAACGCTTATCTTCTTAATTACTTAATTAATTTCGGTAATTACACAATCGAACAAACAGATAATCCGGATACCCTTGAAGTGCCGAAACAAATTATATTCTATTTTTCCATCTAATGTGACTGTCGTTTCTGGGTAGGAAAAGTTGAATTGGCGGAGCGTAAAAAGGACGCGGGCCTGAGCGGGCAAGGAATGTGACAAGGCAGCGCGGCGCGACGTTGGGCGAACCGCACCAATCCGCCATTTTGCTAAATGCCTTATCGCATATTCCGATTCTCGTGCGATCCGTGGCTAGATTTTCGAGATTTTCAGCTCTCGAACTATCCGAGGACTTGTTAAGAATCCCACCGGCCGAACGTCCGAATTTGAATTTCGATTGGTAACCTCCGAGCGCGAGGTATGCGAACATCGGTGCTTATAATTTCTGATCATTATGCTCCACACGGCGTTATGATTCGGTTATCTGTTTCCTAGCATTTCCTCTCTTGTTTAGATTTATGTTTCCAAACGGGAATAATGGCTCATCAAATGCCATGACATAATTAAATCGAATTCGAGATGTTAATTAAAATTGTTTTGCCGCAACTGACTAAAATTTCCGCATGTAGTTATTAATAGGTAATTGAATACGAGATACTATTTAGTATTACATTTAACAAAGACAACAATTATCCGCAACAAGTATGGAGTAAAAAAAAACTGGAAGATTCGATGATAACAAAATTGTACTTGATAATGAGTCATTAATATAATTTAGTATAACAGGACAAAAAAGCAAAGCATTATAGAACAAAGGCTTCGCGAGCTATTATATTTGGACAAAAGCCCTTCAATATCCTTACACACAGTTGATGTTAGACCGTTTGCACGCCGAACGGAAATGACACGTCTATCACATCTTCAGCATTGACAGGAAAAGGCGCGTGCACGAAACAGACTCAATTTATGTACACGTTTAAGCAATAATAGTCTAGTGTCTGATAGTTGACGGGTGCTACCTATTCAGGACCTCTGTGCAGTTGCCAGTCCATTCATTGTCAATATATTAACTGGCGCTGGTCATTTTGGGCGAGTTTTCAGGAAGTGTGTATTCATGTTACGCAAATGAATACGTAGATTTTAGATGACGTCATGCAAAAGTGTGCTGGTATGAGCTAAAGTCGAGGAACAGGTTCCTCGGCTTACAAATTAGAATCATGTTAACGAATAAGACTACGACTGAATAAATTTTTCGAGGCATCCAGTAAAAGCACGGTATGAACGTACAGTTTGGATTTTTTTCAAATCGTTATTTTTAATAGTTTGCATAGCTGCACCTAAAGGACAGATTTTTCGAGTGTGAGGCTATTTTTTACGGAATAGTTACGTTCGGTTCGGGTGCTGCAAAAGCAAAACTGAACGAAACGGACGTGTCACAATTTTATTAGCTCCCTATGGCGTTGTGGACGGCGATGTTTGTTGCTGTTGTTTACACATTCCGCTCTTACCCCCTCCTTTTGTGTATAAAGTAGGATCAGGCTTTGACCAGGCCGCGGAAGAACGAAAAGTGCAGTTTTATAAATTACAAAAGTTATACGTTTAAAATTGACGATCAGTATAGAAAAAAATGCACATAACAAATAAATAACCTGTTTACTTTGGGAGGTCGGATAAAAGTTAACAGTCATTTGTAAGTAGTACCTTATAAACAAACCTGTTGTAGTGAGATTGAACGAAATAAATATTTTCTTTCTTTCTTTCTTGTATGAAAAAAATATGTAGATGTCGATATAAATATTAAAATTAAAAGAAACACAAACCAATTTATCGGTGTAAAGGCGTAATTACGTAAACGTAATTCATTGCTTGATATCACGTGCTTTTGTACGTTTTAGTGTTACATTTTTTTTACAGGAATCTGTGCCGTTAACTGTTATAATAAAACAAATAATTTAAATCAAAATGGTTTAGTGTTTTATTTATTAATTGATCTATTTGCAGTTATTTTTAAAGTGGATCATATTATTATGAAATTAGAAAATAACACAATTGCGATATGCTTCATAGGGCAAATCTTAGATAAAAACAGAGGACGACCGACTGTAGATATGTACAATTTCTTAAGATACACTTTTGAGCAGAACAACACCTTACAAGTTTTCATTTAATTCAAAGGACATGTGTAGACACTGTAACTTATCCTTTGCTACACATGACTATTCATCGGTCTTCATCGATATGATGTATCATATACCTAGTAGTATAAATAAAAATACTAGTAACATGCAAAGGTCATAATCTTTTAAAATAGCTTATCAATTTCTTCACGGATATGCATTGTGCATTCCTCTAAACATTTCTCGTCCCTAACTTTATTTTCAGAAACAACATCAGGGGATGTCCTGTCACGCTTTACATTAAAGCCTTGGAAGACGCATGATACACTTATTACGGCCTGCAATTTTTGAAATCACTTCAATTAATACAAAGATTTGCATAAACACTAATTCTAACGCATCAAAAGAAAATTGAACTGTTTAACATAAATGGTATAAGTCCACCACACACAGGTCAATTAAGTGAATCTATTTTTTAGGATGAGGTATGTCAACCGTACAACAAAAAAAAAAAACAACTATTTCACTACGCCTATTGTTTTCAATTTCTTTTGGTGGCAGTCATGTGGAGTACATAAGAGAACATGAACTAATTGTAATGAATCACTTTGGTCTACCATACATATATATGGTTGCAAGCGAAATGTGAAACAAAACAGACTCGCAGAACAGACATGGAATGGCGATTTTAATTCAAACAACGGAGTTTAAATATGATTTGATAGTTTGTGAGCTTCACGCCAGAAAGTTCAATATTTGTCGCGTCGCGTCGCGCGAGGTCGTGCCGCGACACTGGTTGTTTGTAGTTGCCGCCAACTCGTTGTTTCCCTCTAGATCCCTGTTTGTTCCCGTATTCATGGTGTCAATTATATTTTCTAGATTTTTGTTTTTTTTTTTGTTACAAATACAATGCAAAATAAGATAAAATATCACAGCAGTATATCGAAAATTTGGGGGTAATTTTTAAAGCTACATCTCATCCCTGAGCAATTATAAGTCGAATGTTAAGATTATACATATTTATATATAATATAATATTTATTACTGTTGTATGTGCCTACGGAGGTACTTAGGTACAAAAAAGAATAACATTTTTTAATCTTATAATAAGTTGTACTATATACTTACTATGTAATCAGTATTGTGTGTACTATGTCAGCTGGTACACCTAAGATCACAAACACAAGTAAACGGTATCGGGGTAAGACAATTCTCGCATATCATTCATTTCCACGTTGAATGTGAAGCGTCCACTAATTTTGAATGTAGCTAACGTATCCACCATAATGCCTTTGAAATAGCACACAGTATTAGACGCGATATTATCACAACGCACACATGCATATAACTTAGTAGAGGACGCGTCCGGCCAACCGCACCAATCTATTTCCAATTGCGAATGCTTTTGATACAAGTAGGTAGAAATTGTCTATAATGCACAATCGCATACACCCTAGTTCTATTCCGTGCGTTTGTCATATAGTCACACGCTGGCCGAGTGATAGATTTTGTCTCGGTGAAAACATACAATATAACTTTGGGTAGACAATAGTTTTATGTTAGAGGATGGTTTTTCTGTGGGGGCACCACCGGTACAAATCTATCTGCCTTAAACTTTGCAAGAGCGGTGTTACCTGTGAGGCCTCAAGCGTCGACCATTGTGGTCCAATGCGAATTGATGAAAGGGGTACCGGTTGACCAAAGTGGTAAATTTCATGATTCCGTTTATCATGAAATTTAATCCTAGCCATCTAACTTCCGACGGCGCCTGACTGAAGAAGAAGAAGATTTGAAGAAGCCATCAACGCTGTGCAATTGCTTTGTTTTCATTTTAATGGTAGATCAAGTTATACTAGGTTTTTCAATTTCGACTTAGGAACTGCACCGCAACTGATGACGCTCTTCTTTACGGCGTTCGGTTGAGGATATCTTTAACCACTTAGCTGTAGGAGACTGCATGATTATTTGTGGCTTTTGTAAAGTAAAAAAAAGTAATTACGTTTATTTACCAACTCAAGTAAGTTTTAATACTACACCAAAGTCCTATGAGAGTTCTCATCAGTCATTAACTCGATAAACATCGAAAAATGTACAAAATACAAAAATGTGCAAGTGAATATAAAGTTACTTAAGTGAAGTAATCATATTATATTTATAGTACTATCATCGTCAACCCATCATTGTCCCACTGCAGGGCACGGGGCCTTGGGTGCACTGGGGCCCACAATAATGGGTCTTCTCTCAGAATAAGAGAGTTTTAGGCCACAGTGCATCGCGCTGGCCAAGGGCGAATTGGTAGACTTCACAGACCTTTGAGAACTTTTTAGGAACTCTTAGGTGTTTAGGTTTCCTTTACGTAAAGCAATTTTCCTTCACCGTAAAGCAATGATAATAAATTTCTAATGCGCACATAATTTCAGAAAAAACCAGTGGTGCGTGCCTGGGACTCGAACCTCGGACCCTCGATCGAGAGGCCGAGTTTCAACTATTAGGCTATCACTGCTCCTTGGGCTATCATTGCCCATTAGGCTATCACTGCTCATATTGTACTATAACTCACTTAAAGTCAACTCAATCACAACTATTTGCTCAGGTAAGAGCACGAAAGCTAAGTAGCTCTTATAAAATTAACGAGCACTCCAGTAATTAAACATTTGAGTAATAAATTCTATCTTATACTCAATATTTCAGTTGATTTTCACTTTGTTTCTTATTAAGTTTACCTTTGCTTAAAACGACTGTTATATAGGTACACCATGTTTATTACAAATTTTCTATGATACATTATTTGTTACTTGTATTAAGGTGATATAAATTGGACCACTGTACCAACACAAGTTTTACCAATTGTATATATAAGCGAAATGCTTACTCCGGATACGTGTTGGAATGGCAGAAATAAGTTCTGACATGTCCATGTGAGAACTTATTTGAATATTGTATTTTTTAATAATAACGAAAATAAAACTGTTATTTAATCTAATCCATGAAACCTAAACATACCTATGTTATAAACTTGAGGTTAACATATTCAGTCACTCGTAGGTATTAGATTACATGCATAATCGTTCTTTGTGTCAGTGCAAGATGCAGCAAGCACTCTTCTGAGCCATTCACGTCGGCACTGCGGCCTGTTCAAAGACGGAAAAGGGCTTTTCAAACCAGACTTTACGTAACGTGATTCAGATTTGTGCCTGAGTAATAGTAAGAATTTACGCATCAATATATTTTCTGTATAGGCACATATTAGTTGATGTGTTATTTATTTTATGAACTGTATTAATAATAATACTCTTTATTGTATCCAAAAATAAAACAACAAAGAAACATACAAATTTGAAGAACAATACAAAAGCCTTATCGCTAAAGAACGATTTCTTCCAGAAAACCTTGCGAAATGGAGTTAAAGTAACAATAAATATAAGAATAGATTAGGTGCAAAAAAATTAATCT
>DWTU01003320.1:0-10533 GCA_018251515.1 Cecropterus confusis
GTGGCGCTAGAGATTTTTCAGTAAACTACGACGGACTTCGTCGTCAAGCCTACATTGTCCCTCTGCTGGGCACGGCTCTCTTATCAGAATAGGAGTTTAAGATTATAGCCCACCACGCTGTCCAAGTGTAAATTATTATACTTCAAACTAGGCTTGTAACGGAACTCCACCTCCGCCCCGTTACTGTGGAACCTCCTAACAAACAAAAAATCGAACCTACGCTTTCGCATCCGCCTCCGCAAAATTGTTGCGGAGTTTTGACAGAGGTTTATATATGTTGATCTGGAAGTATAACTCGCAAGGAGGGACGCTAGGCGACGCGGCCGCTCGGCCACATGTTGCAACTAGATGAATATCTTTATTGTGACAGAGATATAACATCAAATATAAAGGTTTTGTCCCATATTTCGCTGTTCAGTGCTTAGTGAACTATTATTTAGTGACAGCCGGCACAGAAAGCAACAAATCCGCAAAGCTGTTGTTCGTGAATGTAATTTTTCTCCTCTTAATTGTGATTATTAGTAATTACTTGACTTTCTATATGAACTGTACTACGTAAAGACCGCCTCCGCTAAGACGGCCTCCATTACAACCCTGCCTCGAACACCTTTACGAACTTTTTATAGAGAACACTCTGGTGCGTACGTTTATTCATTGGTAACTTTATTGTTAAACGTCTTGCGTGATTAAACGACGATGAAAACATTTATTGTCTAAATATACGGACATACAAGTTTCCTGGCAGCCGGTCATTGCGCCATGCGACAAAACATTGAAACTAGAACAGAAATTAGCACTCCACTAACCACCAGCTATATTATAGGTACAACTTCCGCGACAATCGTTAACCTCAGCTAACAATGCAACACGAGTGACTCACGTCTATTGTCTGAATAATATATCCAGTGTTTCATGTTTATGTACCTAAGCGCCTAATGACGTATCATTGTACTGAATTGAATGCACCACGAGCGTTAACGGGACCGAATTGATTGTACCATGAGCATTGACTGGGCCACTTCGAACGTACCCTGTATGATGATGGGACAAAACTGAAAGAAGGTCAATGTACATTTATTTTTATATTGAATTTCCAAATTTATCTTCATATTTACATTGCTTATACCACAAACTGCAAACTTATCGATATAATGCGCTTGTATGTGATTTAACGTAATGGGCGTCATTTTATCGTATATTGTCAGAAAAATTAAATACTGTAAAAAAACATATAAGGTCCATATATTATATTTTAAAAAACTATGATAAAATAAGTAAGATGGTTGTTTTTAAAAACAAGCAAAATTTCCATAATCTTTGGTATTACCAACTTTAAATTGGAGGAGATTTAAACTTTCGAAGCTTTTACTATAAAATTGTGATTTTGTAGTTTGCACAGGTATGGAAAAGTATAGTAGGTATTTTCTGTTTAGAATGTAGTTTTTTTTTAATTACAGATTTCTGCTATCTATTGATAAACATATATTTTAATTATTTTTATCCTTGATATTTGAGAGCAAATATACAACAATGATTTTTTTTGTCATCATCTCCGGTTGAATAAGTACAGAAAGAAGTGTATTTACCCAACTGCATCAGAAGGAGGGTAATGTTTTTCGAGCGTATGTATGTCTATTTTATTTATGTCTATTACTTTGGCACGCGCTACGACCCAAACGGCTCGACGAATTATGACACGTGACATATCGTTGGTGTCGTCTTAGTTTGAAAAGTGACATAAGCTATGTAATGTTTTAATTAAAATAGGGGAAAAGTGGGGGGAAGGATTAAAAGTATTTATTACGTTTTATTACAGCAATACAGGTATCGGATGATAGCTAGTAAATATACCATTCGAGATATATATATATATATTATACAATTTATATTCGAAAATAATTATATATTCAAATAATATGATACGTAATAGCATTTTTGATTTTACATTTTGCATTTTACATTTTCCTTTGACATTAATTGTTTCCTTGCTCATATATATATACTTTTTTGCGTTTTAATTTTAATTTCACTTATACTACTTTTGTAACTAAGATTGTATTTAATTTTATTGGATTATATAATTTATTTGATTCCCACAGTAATTTTAACTGAAACTGCAGTTCCATGTATGTTACATCTACATTTCATTCATATTTAATGATTTTTAACTACTACTATTCTACTACTATTCTACTATTCTACACTAATGCATTAGGGAAACCTGTAATGTAAGTTATAAGTTTTTAATAGATAAATAAATATAAGGATAATACTTTTATGTTACTATTGTGCCGCAAACACACAAAAGCGTTAAATTAAATATACTATTATAAAAACAAGAAATCAACTGCTAAAAAATAATAAATTCAAACTGAAGGCAATCAATCGTTTCTAAACAGTTAGATTTTTTATTTTAATATTTTAACAATGTTACTTGGTAAGTGGTAAAAACTAAAATGAGTTTTAAAAGGTACATGTCTGTATATATATATATATATATATATGTGTGTGCGTATATATATATATATATATGTGTGTGTGTGTGTATGTAACATCTTTCAACATTTTTTGCTCTTCCTTATAGTAACTGATTTGATCGTCCACGTACATTTGCAAACATCACCCTGGATATAAAGTTTATGAAGATATAAACGTCTTATCAGATATTTTGATTTGAATATGATTACATGCCAATGATCATTAATTTTTTGCGTGTATTAAATTATTTTTGGTCGCTATAAAAAAATAACTTGAGTATTGCATTTAAGATATGTAAGCCTCTTAAGTTACGAATAATAAAAATGTAATGCAAAATATATTGTTCTTCCGACATAAGGTTAATGGTTAGCGATTAGCTCCCATCTATTAGACAGTTGTTCTACAAAATAGCTTTGATCCATTTTAAGATCCAATATTGGACATTAATATTCGCAACAGGGTAGGACTACATTCTAGAGCATATCACAAAAACACGTTAGACCAGGCGTAATCCGCAGTCGACTCTGTAGTTCCGGGATCAGAATAGGGCTACCGTAACCCCTGCCTTTTGGAAAATGCGATTAATAGGGGCTTCCAGGGTCACGAGTTAGCGTGCTCCCACTCTTACTACTGCTAAGCGATCTGGGAAGGTCGGATGGCATGTGAGGTCGCATGCCATCGTAAACACCTGAAGGCACGGTGAGCGTTAATGCTAATCAGCAAAGAGCCCTAAAGAAGCACCGCGCTTGGTGGAATCCGGTTGTGTTCCGTTGGAGATCTCAGAGTCTTCCACGCAGCGCCGAAGACGGCCATTCATTCTTTAGAGCAGTAAAAATCCTTCATCCCCCAACCTTGCTCCCATGGCGTAGGGTACCTTTTGAAGGTTTTTCCCTCGATAAAGACAAAAAGGCCTAATCCATAGTGGTGATGCTGACCTGACAATCAGACAGTTCCAGATCCAATTGCGGCCGGGAAGACGTCCGAACGAATTTTCTGTTTTGGGTCTGGGAGTTTGTATTTTCGGTGTTTACAACGTCCTTACGTCGTCCATAGCACTCACTATAGGTACAGAAAATCTTAGAGTAGGACTTTAAACCGTATTTGATTACAATTTAAGTAGAAAACCCAAAAGTAGATTTTTTGGTAACATAAAAATTCTTATGTCATTATTTTTATCTAAGTAGGCAAAGTTCCTCGTTTTTTAAATGTCTTTCGTGTCACTTATCTTAAAGTAATTGCTCGGAGATAACAAATCAACTTTCTTGAGTGCTCGTGATAATTTGAGAGATAATGTGAAATACATTTACTACAATTAAAATGCTAGGCGTGAATCTAGTGGTAAGATTTTTGCTACTTTGCGGGGTTCAAATTCCAGATGTATATATATCTCTGAAACAACATACCTATTAATAGAGTTGTAAATTGTAAGTGTCCCCGGCTAAGCCCAGTCACAGATTTGTCAGATGGAAAAAAAAAACAAAAAAAAACCTTTCTGCCTTACCAACCTTTAATGGTGTTTCCCCGCAGGGCCCAAGACCCAAAACCTATTTATAGGCAAAAAATAATACCTTTTCTGATTCTGATTTTTTTTTGTTTCATAACTAAAACTAGAACTAAACTACATATTTTAATGTACATTAAAAGATAAAAAATTCTCAAATGATCGATATTTATTTTTTAATACTTACTTTAAGAAAGCAAGGAAATCATGATAAGAAAACCTTTATTCTAGGATTTTTATAGGACTCGTATTGTTTTAGATGTTAAGTTTACCTAATCACTAAAAATTCACCAGGTGGTAGAACCAGTGTTGTTCGACCCGGGAGTTACCACCGCTACATCTATTTCTAGCGTAAAGTAAGTTTTGTTTGAGTTGATGTTGGAGGGGTGTGTTTGCCGTCTCACTTATGTTTGAGGTGACCATCTTAGTCCTCATTAGTTGCAACGCATCTGTGATAAGTTCAGGAAGAACCCGTGTTCTTTATGAAGTCGCTTATCCGTTCATCTGAACATGGGCAGTAATCATTTTCGCCCAGCTACGCAGTACCGACAACTACTAACGCCATCTATCGTCAAATCCGAAAATACTTCACATTAGCATGTCGGTGTCGCGATCCCGTATTTTTCCGAAAAGAGGTTAACGTGGCTAATGAAGTTTAATATATATATATATATATGTATATCAATAAATATATAAATATCGATATTGGTACAACACGTTATCGATTATCGATATTGGTAGTCGTACATATCACAGCTCTACCTTGCCATTCAACCACATACATACAACACCACAGCGTTTTGTAACAACGTTAAGTATTATTAACGAAATAACATCGAAGTACCACCTTAATGACTATTTTAACGACTTCTTAGATTCTCTGATCTACAGATTTAATAGCCCCACTTGTATTTACTTACGTCAACGTAACGTAAATTAATTAATAGACTCCTAAGAAGTATTAATTGGACATGACTGATAATAATCTCGTCATAAAGGCAGAGATTAACATACTGATAGGATCGAGCTCGTCATAAGAAAGCGATAATATTCGCTGACGCAACCTTACCTGAGATCTATATGTGATGTACTAGACACTACTTATCTTGAATTAGGAATATATTCCGTTAGTACGCAGAGCATAGGCGTCGCCAAGGGGTGGCCAATGTCTAGTTCTGCAAGTCCTCCTAGAGTAACTAAAACATCTTACACATTGGATTTCGTAGGTGCTACGAAAAATCATAATTCTGATGGCTGCCTAACCGGCATCGAATCACGAACAAATGACCTCTTTACCACTCAGGTCGTCAATTAACACTTAGTGTATTTAACTATAAAATGATAATTGGCGGATTTTCCCTCGTAGTTTCGACCGCATCCATTAAAATGCATTAAACCTCTATAATTATATATTATTGCCTTGTGACGTCCTTTTTTACATACCTAACTTCAAGTTTTCAAGACGTCAGCATTAATTCTAAAAACTTTTTAATAGCATCGCGCTTATTAGTGACCTACAAAAACAGCTTACAAAAACATTTCAACAAATGGAAATCATTTTCAGCATTAATTTATCCTAAATTTATTTCAGTAATATCTATTACTGAAATAATCCTTACGTAAAAACCTTAACATTTTTTTATTTTAAACTTTTTGTAAATAATAATACATTGAGAGGTTTTTTTTATGATGGTTCAGGATTGTTTAGTGTTCGCTATTAAACCTAATTAAATATAAGCAACGAAATAAACTGTAGTGATATTCAATATTTCGGGAACACTGGAAGACGTATAACCTTAGTATTTAACTAAAAATACCAGTAGGTGTACTAAAAATAACCATATATCCCGTGTATTATTCTAACTTGGTTCACTTGTCCACAGATGCGCCGCAAACCAGCGAGCTACGGCTGACTCCATCCTCGCCACCCGTCGTGATCTCCAAGGACGAGTACGGTGTGAAGATATGCAACAGCCCTGGATGCGTTCACACTGGTATGTTTTTGCCACTTTTGTAAAAGAGCGTGTAGCACGCCGGATGCTGAGGGAGTTGGAGTTCTACATGAAGTCAGAGTCATGGTTAATCTGTAAGCTTCGGAAGTAGCAATGCATCTGTGTTTGACTTCACTTCATCGATTGACTTTCGATATCCATGGAAGGCAATGAGTAACGCCTACGTCGAACTAACACCGCAGGCCACTTAGTTTTGTTAGATACTTAATAGATCCGAAATGTATAACAGACGGCGCTAAAATAATTACGGTGTGGCGATCGCTATACGAACAATCAGGTTCACGTGCGCATATACAAATTTCACATCAAAAATTGTTTCTGACCTTCCTCATCAAAATTAGAATTAGGACTTGTGATAATCTCTCCAAAATTTTTAAAGCATGCTGTTTACTGGAGGACTTTGCTAATTTTACGATAGTTTCTTTTCTTAACTATCGCTTACTAATCATTATTACTAATTATTTGGTTTTACAGTACTCAAAAAATGGTCTTTAAAACGACTTCAGTGTGTCGTAGAGTTATAGAACATAACATAAAAATGAAATATTTGAAACGCCAGGCTTTTAAATCAGCATGTAGGAAATAGGCAGATACTATACGCAAAGTAATGTGTAGTAGTGACGTCGCAAAATCTGCAATATGTATACATACATCTATTATTATTACTTTGGAACAAGACTATCAATACATTTGTTCCAGCTTCGAAGCTTCTGCAGAACATGGACGCTAAAGTGGACCCGTGCGACGACTTCTACGACTTCGCGTGCGGCTCCTTCGTCCGTCAGACCCGCATCCCCGACGACAAGACCTCGGTCAATACCTTCTCTATAATCACCGATCAGCTCCAGGAGCAGATCAGGTCGCTGCTGGACGAGCCCGTCGCCGACGACGAGCCCAAACCATTCGTCCTGGCCAAGACGCTGTTCCAAGCTTGCATGAACCGAAGTAAGTTTTCAAATTTATTTCTTTTACAGAAGAATATACTTATAATTCACTGCTGCCGTCCATGAAACGCGATCGAAATCAAAGTTGCTGTTGTTAATTGTACGGGAGAGGTCGAAGAATGTGGCTATTGGATTTTAATAAATAAGGCGTATATTAGTGGAAAGAGTGTAAGTGTAGGTAAAATGAGTTATAATGTACTTTTGTTTTGTGTAGTGTATTTTTGTATAACTATTTATTTAACCTACAATACTAAAATATTTTTGTCTACTTTCTACTTTCCTGGTCATGAATTAAGGACAGCGTTAAATAATAATATTGTCATCGATCTATGATCCCGAGCAAACCCATAGATAAAAGCTATTATAATTTGATTATATGAGTTAAAAGCTATTTCTTACGTACAGACTATAATACTTCCGTTTTAAGACTTAGTGGTGGAATATTAATTCTTTTCTTAGTGAACACTTATTGTTCAAATTTCATCGTTTCAATTTCAATAGTGTAGTTTCTCCGATGATTAGTTAGGAGTGTATCGTGTCACATATTTAAATTAAATTAAACACTAGATTTCTGACTGTAGGTGAAGTTTAAGTGAACATGGAGAAGTTTTGAAATAGGTTAGAAGAGACAATGGGCCATAGTCTAATTTGACGCCACCGGGCGGACCAGTGGCATTCAAACATCACATAAACTTTATAATAAGATTTGAAACACAGCGCATGCATGTATAATGGTTACCTTGAATCCACACAAATTATGTTTTGTTAGTTTATGAAATAATACTGATGGAAATATCGTGAAGAACCAAGCAAGAAGAACCTGCATACTTTTGGACCGACTCTGATATTAGTACTTTTTTAGAAGTATTTGAAGGTATATTTTTTAGTATGAGATAAAGTTGATCGCGTCGATGTAATAAATATTTTTATGATAGAATATAGTCATGCAACGATATAACACCAATTATATTTAATAATAGCTGAGCCCCGCGGTTCTACCCGCGTTTAAAAACGTAACTTGACATAGTTACATATACGTACGCGTAGAGCGCGCATGGTTTCATAGGTTTTTAATTTCTGTGCGGAAACCTAATTACATTTTTTAAAATAGAATTAGCCTAAGTTACGCCTTATGACATCAGCTATCCAACAGTGCAAGTCCTGTCAAAATCGGTCCAGTGGTTTCAGAGATTACCCAGAACAAACAGACGGACATAAATTGTAGTAATTGGTTTTTTGTAATCAGTATCGTATATGCTTCCATATGCATTTGTTAATCTGTTATTTTGATATTGCAAATAGACACTTAAATTTTATTTATATGAATACAAATACATAAATACATAAAAAGTCTTAATTGTTTGTCTTGGAACATATGAAACGAAATGGGGGTCGACTTTGCTCTTTGTCAAAGTCGAAGTCCGTGTGAGGTAAGCGTAGGTCCTAATTTCACTTGCTAAGTTTAACGGGCGAAGTTAAACGACGAGTAATGGATGCACATCACAAATGGAATGCCAGCGGCACTTAGCGCTGAAACATTTTGCCAACGAGCATCACTACTTTAACGAGCGTTATGTCGAAATTAACTTAGTTCTCGTAAAATGTTTGTTGAGATATATCATGAAGTTAAATAGCTTGCGTGTCAAATGTATTTTATGTTTATTCGTTATATTCATATACTTTAACACCCTTTTGAATGATATATTCATAATATGAAGAGGCATACAGATATTATATTCCTGTATTTTTTTAATATTAATATAATATCTTAATTATTTGTGTTTTAACATATGAAACGAAAATTGAGTCAAACTTGCTCTTTGTTAAAGTTGAAGTACGCGTGAGGAAAGCGTGGGTCCTAATTTCCTTGAAGTTTAACGGGCGAAGTTACACGACGGGTGATGCGTGCACATCATAAAAGGAACGCCACCGGCACTTAGTCAGCGCTGAAAAACTTTGTCAACGAGCATCACTACTGTAATTAGCGTTACCTCGAAATAAACTTGGTTTCCGTTTATAAATAGTCTATGTGACTTTTGCTATGAAATACTGTATGTTTAAGTGGAACTTCTATTATTTTTAATAGTAAACGTATAATTTAGACTGTTACGCGTTATACTTCCAACCATCTTCACTAGCAGATAGCTGAAGTTATTACGGCTGGAGCGAACTTTACTGGAGTTTCACTGGAAAGTCCCATGAAAACCGGTCCAGCCGTTTTGGATATTAGCAAGAACAAACAGACAGACAAAAATATATATTTTTTGTTATAATTTCTGTTTAAATTGTCCCATACATTTACTAAAAATCTATTTAATTATTTTTACATCTTGTTCGTGAACTGATTTAGACTTCATTCATTTGTATAGTTTAATATTATTTCTAAATTATTTATCTCTAAGCATATGAAACGAAATACGAGTTGGCTTCGCTTTGTGTCAAATTCGAAGTACGTATCAGGTAAGCTTGGGTCCTAATTTCACTTGGTAAGTTTAACGGGTGCAGTTAAACGACCGGTAATGGATTCACATCACAAATGGAACGCCACCGGCACTTAGCGCTGAAACATTTTGCCAACGAGCATCACTACTTTAACAAGCGTTTTGTAGAAATTTACTTAGCTCTCGTAAAATATTTGTTGAGATATATCTAGGGGTTACATAACTTGTATATAAATGAACAGTCTATATTAGTACTACTGAGAAATATCAATTTTATGTTAAAATCTATTTTTTTTTGTTTTTTACCCTACACTATAAAATATCCAATGATATGCATTGCACAACGGAGACAGGCAGATATTACATCTCCGCAACCTTTTATTCTATTCAAATATTCATAAAAAAATCTAAATTATTCGTCTTGGAACATAAGAAATAAAATGCCAGTCAACTTTGCTGTTTGTCAAAGTCGAACTACGCGTGAGGAAAGCGTGGGTCCTAATTTCACTTGCTAAGTTTAACGGGCGAAGTTAAACGACGGGTAATGGGTGCACATCACAAATGGAACGCCACCGGCACTTAGTCAGCGCTGTAACACTTTGTCGACGAGCATCACTACTTTAACGAGCGTTACCTCGAAATTAACTTGGTTCTCGTAAATTGTTTGTTGTGATGTATTTTGGGGTTGACCGTGTACTAATAAATAGTTTATGCTACCACGACTGTACTGTATTTCGGACTGGCTGAAACACTAAAAAATTAGTAAACTCAAAATTTATGAGCCATTGTTATATATAAGCCCTTATTACCTTACCTCACAACTGGAATATATTGCGGGATATTATATATTTTTTGTGGAGATCAAAGGGCTTTTTGGAAACGTTAGCGAAGTGCTATGTGACCAGTTGCCAAGCAATTGCACGGAAAACGGAATAGCTCCATTTCCGTCATGATTCTTTTCACCAGACTGTATGAGAACGTTTTTCGAACATATCTATCTGTACCCGTTTTTTGGAACGCTCTAAAACCCAAATGGCTTGACGGATTGTAACATTTGACATAAATATATATTAATCTATTATATAAAAATGAATCGCAAAATGTGTTGGTAAGCGCATAACTCAACAACGCCCGGACCAATTTGGCCAATTCTTTTT
>DWTU01003321.1:0-10531 GCA_018251515.1 Cecropterus confusis
TTATAGTTTTTTTTTACAAAACTAGATCTGATTAAGTTAGAAAAAAAAGAAATAAATAATTTGCTTATACAATTTATAATTTGCTAATACAATTTTATTGAGTTTTCCCAAAAAGTTAGATACACTGTCAATGTGGATATCAAGATGCGGGTCTTTTTTAACACTGTCATTATATAGTCGAGAAATGCGGACCACAGGTGATGACCGTCCAAGATTTGTTCTACATATTCTAGTTTCAAATAATTTGCATGGGTTTCTCGGTACTCTTGAAGGAAACATGTTTAATAGGGGCGAACAATCTATGCCACCATTTGCTATTTTGTGTAAAAAATTCAAATCTCTCACATTTGATCGAAGATCGACGCACGGATAGCTGTTCAAGATTAAGGTGACTAGTTTTGTCTGTGTAAAATACTATTGCTTTCGGTGTCTTAAAGCGAAATGTTAGACTGCGAAGTAGTTTTTTTTTTTGGACTCTTTCGATTTTATTTTTATGTACTTGGTAGGTAGGATATCACACAGAGCTACAATACTCCAGTTTACTTCTCACATAGCTGTTGTAAAGCTGAATAACGGTCCTTGGTCTCTTAAAAGTTTTCCTGTTCCTTAGAATAAATCCAAGAGATTTATTTGCCTCAAGTATAATTTTATTATTATGCTCTACAAATGTAAGTTCACTGTCTAACAAGACGCCCAGATCTCTTACCGTAACCACCTCCTCCAATTTATTTCCAGCTATAAAATATTCAGTTAATAGTTTTTGGCGCTTCCTCGTGAACTTTATATGCTGACATTTGGAAGTGTTTAGGTACATTTTTTATTTAACACACCACTCACAGATGTTGTCTAAGTTGTCCTGGAGTAATTTTGCACCTAAGGAGTTTGCTACTGTTTTCATTACTTTCAGGTCATCAGCAAAAAGGTATGGTTTGCAATGTTTAATTATATGCGTTATATAGTTTATGAATACCTTAAAAAATAAGCGACCGAGTGTTGAGCCTTGAGGAATTCTTGAGGATGCAGTAAAAGGACGAGATTGTTCTCCATCCACCACCACTGTTGCCACCCGATTTGTAAGGTACGAGGTACACCATTCCAGCAGCTTCTTATGAGAATATATCAATGGATATGTCCATCTCGCATGCCAATATTAAATTTTATTTTTTTATCTTAAATATTGCTGAATGTCCCCTGGACAGATTGCAATTGAAAAACGTAATAAAAAAGTATTGTTTAGGTACTGTTTTTAGTAGGAAAAAACACCTAGTTACAAAAGCGTGGTTTTTAGTTTTTAGATTATTATTTATTCTCTACTTTTTAGCTCAGCTAGTAACATTAAGCTGGCATCGAAATTGCCAACTTCTAAAACAAAATTCTCCTTCTTATGGGTTGATTTCTATATATCAAACCACCATGCTAAATACTAAGCATCATTGTGCTTGCATTAAAATTGAGGAACTTTCATTCAAACATTCATCCCCTATTTAACCCTTATAGGGATGCGGTATATAGAGAGATATAATATAGAATATTGTATTCTCACCGGTCCTTCATAAGCGTGCAAAGTTTCAACTTTATTCGACGTTTCAAAGTGGGTAAAAATTGCGTACCAAACATACATAAGTACATTGATACATAGATACCAACGAAGCTAATAAAAGCGTGTTAAAAACATATTTTATTTAAATGTAAATTTATAAAATTTAAAATTGTTTTACATCCTTTACATTCTGTGTCACGTTCACATTACTACCTTCTATTATAAAAAAAAAACAACTGAGACAAAAAACAAACAGAGTAAAAAAAGTAAACCATGTATCTTATAATAAATATAACGAAGTAATATACTTCGTTTACTTATGTGTTAATGTTGTTGTGTTGTTCACTTATTATTATAACATTTTCTGTTTTATAATTGCAAAACTTCGTCATAGTATTTTTTATTGAAATATATCCAATAAACTACATTTGGCTAACTTAACTCCTATAGACAAAGCTGTGTCCACTGCGAAGCGTTCTAAACAATTTAGCCGATTAATCTCAGCCACTGTGTTAGATAAGCATTAGCGCGAACGAGATGGCTGACCTGATACCAGAATAATCTTACGAGTGAGTAAGACAGCTAATGGTGCATAGTTTATTCTATAAGTTAGTGGCAGGCTTAACGATTTCGTTAATAAGACACTAGCATAGTTGGAAACTTAGTGCGCTCTTTGTGATAGTGAAATCAAACAGTTTGTGTAGTGGATACAGGCTTAGAGCTGGGAGAGTGGCAAGGTAACTGATAATTAAAAGTAGTGGAACTCCGTGTGACCCAAATATTGCCGACATGTTTCTGTCGCAAATTAGTAATGTGTTTTATTTTAAGTTGCGGACAACTTATCGGAAACTTGTGTAACTATTTTACGGCCGTAATCAATCTGAGTTGGAATTGTGGCTTTCTCGATGTGGGATGGGAATGCCGACCACACATGAGATGCTCCTCCTGAGTATTAAGTTGGAACTTCTCGTATAAGTATATCCCTTAAATAACCCTTATGTAAGTTTGAAGGGTGTGCACGGTCTAACTCAAACACAGCAGTACTTAACACTTGTTATATGGCAGTTTTGGCGTGTGGCGGTGTTACCTTCAGAGTCAAACCACAAATGGGTTTTACTTTATTTTAATTAGGTATGGTTATGGTTGTAAACTTTTTTGTTCCACCCGATTAAAATCAAAAAGGTTTATAATATAATTATAGTATGATACACTAAGTAATAGTGTATAATTAAGATGTCTATGCAGCACAGTAAAATCCTCTTTTAGTACGAACACCAATAATCATTGGTGATAAAAATACGCTCGAAAAATTGATCAAATAAAATAAAATCAAATTAAACTTGATTCATTTAATTTTTATATATGAAAATGCCACGTACAATCAAACATTATTTAGAAGCGCTACTAATTCCACAACGTTATATTGGGAAGTAGCTGGTGCGTGCGGTAATCAGCGGATCAGCGGTCGTGGCGATCAGCGTGGATGCCGAGCGTCCGCACGCAACAATGCACACCACTGGAATGGAAATCGATACAATAATTGTTTGTGCAATGCGTACTGTTTGTTTCCAATTATAATTGGACATTGTTCAAACAATATCCTGGAGCGTATAATTCTAGATAGACAGTATCAACCAGGTCTACCGTAGCTTTATATTCAGGGGAAGTAATTGATCTATGCAATTTTATTATTAATTCAAGCTGAGCCCCGCGCTCATACCCGCGTTTAAAAAATGTAACTTGACATATTTACGTATAGCTAAAATTTTAGACCTATACAATTTTAACATTATAGCACTGTTTCAGAGAGGACTGATAGCAACTGACGGTGCTGCCAACGCATAGAGCACGCGTGGTTTCTTAGGTTTTAGTTATTTGTGCGGAACCCTAATCACGTTTTCTAAAATAGAAGTAGTCTAAGTTACGCATTATAACATCAGCTATCCAACAATGAAAGTCCCATCAAAATTAGTCCAGCGGATTCAGAGATTACCCAGAACAAACAGACAGAAAATTTTAGTAATTGGTGTTTTGTTATCAGCGTCGTATATAAGTATATACGACGCTGATAACATATGCATTTGACAAAAAACTGATATTTTAATATTTTAATTTGTTTATATGTATAGGTTACCCCCAATAGATCACAGACATATAATCACTGAATGACAGCGGTTTAGAACATAGACCACCACGCTGGATTAGGTGCGAATTGGTAGTTTACACACACTGTAGCGAACGTTCCATTTATATAACTCTTACGCGGGTAGGCTTCTTTGAAATGTTTTGATTGTTATGATTGCGTGCGTGATGAATGAAGTGCGTGCTTGACATTCGAACCTCGAACCCTAAATTGAGAGGTCGAATTTATGTGATAATCTAGAGAGAACATCACTGCTCGAACGGCGTATAGTACAGTTACATTATTTTTTTTGAGCGTTTCAACTATCTCATCCAAGATTCTTAACGACAAAACATTTTGTATGCTGAATGATTTTTCAGCAATTCTATTAGATGTAACGTTGAATGTAACTTGTATGGTAAATAGGATGGATTTTATCGGTAATTGCGCGGAACAGTTGGTTGCCGAGCGCCTGACCTCGCACAATCCACACCGCAGTGGAATTGTAATCGATAGGTTTACTGTTTCGATGCGTAAATATTAATAAAAAAATGAGTGTTGGACTCGCTCGCTAATAACTTTAATCCTCACAATATATTTCTGTTGTATGAACAGTTGGTTATAAAAATATTATTTTATTAGCTTATTAGGGATTATTAGGTCATATTTCTAGGTTCGAAGTACCCCTGCATCATCACGGTTGAAGCGTTGAAGGTCCAATTTGACGTCTTATGTCTCTTATTATATATCCATAAGAACCAAATGACTAACATTCATGGTTTAGGTTCGACGTACCCCTGCAACATATGAGTTGAGGAGTTGGAGGTAAAGTTTTTCATAGTATGTCTCTACTCAGTAATCTTATTTTTTTATCTGATAATAATAGCAAACGAGCATGCAGTCCATCTGATAACCATAAACATTCGTAAGTGGTAACTGGCCCGTGGACATCTGTGAGCAACTTATTATTCTACCTAAGGGGTTCTACCTAAGGTCGATGAAGTCAATGAAATGATCGCCTCATATATAAGTGAGCCGGCAACCACTTATTATATATTCGTAAGCATTAAATAGCTAACTTCTTTGGTTTTGGCTAGCGGACCCCTACATCATCAGGATCGTGGAGTAGAAGGTCATAATTTTCATTAAATTTTGTCATCCTATATATCTTATATTTATTTCTAGTTTCATGAAAATCGGATCAGTAGAAGCTTAGTTATTCGTCCGTTTTGTCAAGCACATATTTGATGCAAATTTAAGACTTATACGGATTCCTCATAGATGCCCTTGTCAGAACATAACCAAATTAAAATGAAGCATTACCTTTGAAATAAAAAAATAATTGTCAAAATCGGTTCACCCAGTTGAAAATGACGAAGATTCGAACATTCATCATAATAATTCCTTTCTTAATATATTCTGTAAAACATGTTTACTAGAAGGCCTCCCTTTATTGAAAATATTAAGTGCTTTAGTATACTGCTCCGAAACTTCAGGATGATGGAAGTATTTCCAGTAAGACCGAAGTATCGAGACAGAACCTAATTATAAGCTATTAGTTAGTGCGCGTCGCGACACACAACTTACAGTAGACTGCACTCGACCGCCCTTATTATTCAAACTACCCTCGTTTTTGCTACCCGCCGAGGGTGGTAAGTGGGGCGTAATTACACACTAAGTCAGAAGCTGTTGACATTGACGTAGGGCTCTCACAACAACTGTACTTACTGATCCATCCTATCTTCGTTCTGTTTCGATTGAACGTAATGTTTACTGATTTTCATCCGCGGCGTTTGACGATAGAGTTTACTGAGTAACATATTGTATTAAAAATATATTTATTCCATTGAAACGATGATGAATTGAATGATTCATTACAGTAAGGTCAATATTTTTATAATCAAACAAATTAAGATTTTAATAATTTTTCCTGGTTACGCATATGAACTTTCAATGAAACAGAAATTTTTGACTACTTCATTACTAACTAATTAGTAACATGCTGCTATTTTTAAGGTTCCGCGCCCAATGGGTAAAAACGGAGCTTTATTACTAGTTCATCTGTCTGTCACCCGGCGGTATTTAAAGATCCGTGATAGCCAGATAGTTGAAATTTTCACTTATGATATATTTGTATTGCTAATAAAATAACAAATACTAAAAACAAAATAGACTAAATATTTAATACCATACAACAAACGTAATTTTTTGCCGCTTTTATGGATAATGGTACGGAACCCTTAATCTGCACCTGGCAGGTTATTATGCTATACTTTCTGTTCATCTTATTTAAATACTTCAATTCATTACTTAAAAATACTAATGAAATGTAGTCTACGCAGAACAAACTACATAAGGCTTATAGATTTTACTGCGGTTTAGCTACTGATACTCTTTTTTGGTTTGTATCCCTTTCCTGTGTACTGGCGAGATTTGTGCTGTCCTACAAATCTCGCCTTACATATTAACCTTCACAAAACTTCAGTAACGTTTTATATGCGTCAGCAGTGTTTGAGGAGGAAATCTTGAGATTCCCGGACTCTTGTCCCGACATACATGTCGTGCGGACTTGCACAAGGTATTTCACATAAGCGATCTTACATTCCTGCGGTTAAGCGCGTCAGTTTCTCGTACGAAGCGTTTGTTATTTCATTTTCGAATCAATTCCAGGTAATCTACTTATATTCAATGTATAAATACTCATCTCGGTACATGTGATAAAATATTAATGTTGTAAAATAATTCAATAAAAGTGAATTTAGTAAAATATTTTAATATATGTTATATTGGTGTATAGGTATTTGTGTAGGGTTATGTAGTTTTCAACGTAAATAAACAACAAATAATTTATTCACCGCATATTGATGAAGACAGATGTGGTATGGTATTCTTTCACTACAGGATAACATTAACATTTAATATTGTCACTTAATTGTAAAATAATAAAGATTTGTAATCTGCTCGTTTTAAAAAAGCTAATTATATAACTTGAAACAGATTTGTATAGTTTATCGTATATTTAAAGATTACGTTATCGTTTCGTTTTCTAGACTATACATTCTAGCCCCATAACGCTATGTTCGGAACGCCTTGAGATGCTACACATCGTAAGGAAGGGCTATTACAAAGATAGCCGTCCAAAACGTTGTGGAAGATATAGAAGATATGCAATATGCGCTAAAATATATTTTACCTGTATAACATTGTGCGAGGTATGTAAGTACGTAATTTTTAACATTTTGTATTTGCATACTATGACGTGTACATATAAAACATGTAAAACAATATTATTTTACATATATCGAATTCTTCTTTATAGTCAAAAGCATTTCAATTCTTGATACATCTCAACTTATAACTTCATGAATTCCTACTCCCAGATTTGTACGAATTGTTAATCTATAAATTTCGATACATAAGACTTACCAAAGCATACAACTTTCTGGTATCATGATACAAAAATCCGAACAAAGTCGTAAAGTTCGGGAATCCTTAAGTGATGGAATAAGTGTAGAAGTTTAAATATACCGAGTCCTCTTCGTTTGTTGGCGCTATCTTTTGCGGGCAGGCGCTGTCGGCGCCCGATAAAAACTCCGGGGCGCCTCCGTATCAAAGATTATGTATTTAGTTACAACACTTTAGTACCTACTTAGTTGTAGCTTCGGAGATGTAGCACCAACCATATTATTATTTTATGACCTTATCATTTCATACTGTGAAATTTATTATTATGTTATAAACTTCATGATAGAAGTTACAAGTTAATGCTTACATAAAAAACTTCACTCTTAATAATTATATGTACATCACATTAAAGAAATGACTTTTGTCAGCGTTTATTTTCAAACCAATATTAGTATTTTTTTATTAAGAAAAATAAACAAATACAAATATTGTTTTGGATTATAATTATAAAACAAACTCATTTTCATGGGCTAACTGAATATGGCTTAAACAATTATTAATAGTAATCTGCGTATGTGTCTTACCGTCGTTAGAGTATACGACTTGCGATGGAGATATTTCATGAAAGGAAGTAAAGCAGGTATAAAAAACAAATTGAAGCAAAGGTGAAAATGAAGAAGACTAGAAAAGCCAAATTAGGTCAATTACTTTGGAACAATAGTACAAAACTCATTACAAAGGTAAAGGTCGAAAAGTAATTATTGTAAGCAATTTGTATTTCAGTTCACAGTCATAAATATTAATTTATACAGACAGATGACCAGGCGAAGGTTAAAGAAGTTTAGAAATTTTCAAGTCGAAGTATTAAGCTATACAAACATCACATTAAATAATATTAAGATGCTCACATTGCTTTAAATTTAGTAGGTAATAATAATAAACACAGTTAATGATGTCATAAAATGAAGTGCATAATAAACGAAAATTTTCAACAATTTAAATCATGTATTAATACAGTATGCAACTGGAATATATTTAGCAAATTGGTTACGTTTTTGGGAGTTTAATTAAGTGCGAAATATTGAAAGCATATATTGTCCATATGGACTATATTTATAATTACTTTGGTGTTCACTAATAGCATTACTCTATTAAATAACCTGCGCCCATAGAATGAATTTATTAAGCTTAAAACGGTGAACCCGTTTACGATTTTCTTCATAAGTTGCAATATGCATTGCAACGTACGGCCAAAAACAAAAACGTAAACGCGCAATTCACATTGTGAATGTACGGATGAAAACTTAATCGGTGGTCGGTTTTGAGAAAAAGTAACAAACTGGGCACTATAATGTTAGGATTTATTATGTAATAGTCAACTAAACTTACTGTTATATTACGTTTTAAATATTAAATATATATAGATGCAGTCAATTTATATACATATGTAGTGCATATGACACAAGAGCTCAGACAAAATATAATAAATGATTTTGAAAATAGTAATTTACGACATAAACCTTCAATAATGATAATATAATAGTGTCCCAGCTCTTTGCATAATACATAATCTTTGTTGCGCACTTGGGAGATAGATGTTCCGTGTTCCCCGGGGGCACTGTTTGTGCGCCGTTTGTCGGGCCCGATGCTCGTTTAAAGACTTATTAGCTTCTTTAGGATAAGTTTAACGTTTAAATGTTCTTTTGTATTTTTGGCAAAATCAATTGATAAATTAACCAGGAAAAGCCTCCTTGAAATTAGTCGGCGATTTAATATCAATTCTCATACTCAAACGATATGATATTACATAAAAAAATACCAGTATAGATATGATTAAGATGTTTCTTGGAGATAATTTATCCGAATTTCAGCTCACCTCGTAGATCTAATAATGTATTAAAATCTTATCCTATCCTGTCCTATCAGAGAATATCCATTCTTGTTTTACTAAAGCACGTTATATCCATTCACCTATCTATACACCATTAGCAAGGTTTTCCTAAAAATCACACTTCAAATCGTTGTTATGAAATACGTCTCAACTATAAATGTACTATGAAACACAAGTTATTACAGTTATTTAAATTCGGTCCAATTTATTCTATACGAAGTTGAAAAATGCTCAGGAAATAACACTTTCTTTTTCCGCACCTCAGCGCGGCGTCGGATGCTTGCGAGCTATTCTCATCTTAGAGTATGTGAGGATTATGGTCTTATTAGCTTTGAGATTTCATGTCTTACTCTTTTATTTATCGATAAATACTTATGACATATTTTACACTAGGATCATGGCATAAATATTTCGTGTTTTAATTGATTTCGAAAACGGAATAGGTTCGATGATCGGCTTATTTCTTTAACGTATGGGCAGAGTTTACGTCGTGATTGAAATATATTTATGTACTTATTATATAAAACAATGATAACAACATATTAAATAATGAGTTCAGAACTAAATTTAGTGCATGGATCTGTAGTCAACGCTCAATACATCAATGTATCAAAGTAAATTGTATTTTTTGTAAAAAAGTATTTTATAGAACTATTAATCAACGTCACGTTTTTCATTACAACTACATCGTATAACTTGATCCTTCCAACGGCGTTTTTGAAGTGGGATATTTACGTAATCACATAACTTAATTAAATATGGATAAATCAACAGACAGCTGCTGCTACCCACCACCTGAAGTCATCCTCTGGTCGGATACGACATTTACAGGATGAAAGGTAAAAGTTATTATGGGCTGACACAAAGTTTTGTCTCAGCCCATAGTAATGCCAAATGTAGTTTAACATTAACATTTACTGTATTATTGCTGCATAACAGTAATTCTAAAGTAGTACGATTAAGCTTAAAGACATGATTAGCAACGAACTTAAAGTAAGTAAAGGCGGCAGCTCATCTGCAATCCAATCATCTGCAAATCAGTTAAACTGCGTCTATTTCAGTCTGTTTATTACTCGCGTTTCAAAAATTGATAATTATTTAAAAAATATTAAGTAGAACTTAATAGAGATTACTAATATTATCGGACTTACTAATATTATCGGATATTATTAATAAATACAAATGGTCCGATAATATTAGTAATCTCTATTAAGTAGAACTTAATAGAGATTACTAATATTATCGGACCATTTGTATTTAAGTTTATTAAGGTAATATTTATTCAGGATTTTCGCATAGCAATCTTAATAGTCGTTAAAAACATAATAACACTTGAAAGTTAAATAGCTCCTGAACATCCCTACTTAGCGGAGTAGGTCAAAGGACAAAGGGAATAACTTATTTACGAAACAATCAGATTGCAAATTACCGTACGACGTGAATATCATCTAATTTATTAAATGACATTTGCACAATGAAATGAAACAAAGGCGAGTTAATCCGCAAAACACGCTCCCACATTCAATTATGTCCGAAACAAGTGAATACATAATGCGATTGTCTCTGTATGGTT
>DWTU01003322.1:0-10531 GCA_018251515.1 Cecropterus confusis
TCCGATGTAGTACGTTGCTGTACGATAATTTTGATCGAAATGATCCAAAATACGATAATTTTACGGCTGTCATATGATAATTTCCTGGCTACAGGTTGGGAACACTGATATTGACAAGTTTGGCAAATGACACAATGACAGTGAAAGATCAAAGATGTAAAATGGTCAAGTCAAGTGGTCAAACTGGCTGGTCAATCGCTGTATTTCTATCATTTCAATCAGTATTCAGTGTTTTTTATTGTTTAGTAATCTATGATTGTAACTTAACATTATTTTTGTGGTGAAATTAAAGTATTTAACTGTGATCCCGTGTTTTTGACAATGAAAGTTTTTTTTAATAATTATATAGTCTTATTTAAAATGAACGGTCGTGAGATGTTGACAACTTAAAAATTAAACATTAGGGATATCGCCAATTTGTTATTGATAGGCATTAACTATTATTTATGAAGGACGTATAAAAACATGAATGGCTTTATAGCTTTACACTGTGGTAAGCATTTTATCATCTTTTAGTATATTTCTCAATAATCCGGCACTTTAAGGGAACGATCTATGTTACGATGAGTGTATTAATAATGTTTCCTGATTGTATAGGAGCAGGCTACCACAGTGATTCTTTGAAGAAGGAGTATCAAAAATTGTGTCACACTGCATGCAAGAGAGCTGTTGAAGCTCTCCAGGGAGGCGGTAGTGCTGTAGATGCTGTAGAGAAGGCTATTATCGGTATGTTTTGGTCTTATCAACTCCACTTTTTTATTATAATCATTTCATTAACATGCCACTGCTGGGTAAGGGTCTCTTCCCAGAGTGAGAGAGGTTTAACCTAAACCTACCTTACTTTAGTACTACCAATCTGGGCAAGAGTTTTTTCTTTTTACTTCATGAACACTCAAGTGTATAGTTTTCCTCACTAGCGGTTTTTCTGCCATTACAGCAAGTTATAATTAATTTCTAACTTGCACATAACTTTGCAAAATCAGTGATATGGTATTTTAATCTTTGTCCTCCCTGATTGACAGTCTGACCTTTAACTTATAGATTAGTGATATGACAACTTTAATATATTATACTTTATGTAGTACTTTATTAAGTATTTTGTATATAATAGAATATTACTAACTAAAGATAAAACAAACTTCAATATTTTTTTATTTCAGAATTAGAAAACAGTCCGCTTACTAATGCTGGTTATGGTTCCAATTTGAGTTGGGGTGGATTAGTGGAGTGTGATGCTTCCCTAATGAATGGACAAACACTGCATTTTGGTGCATGTGGTGCTGTTTCTAATGTATGGAATCCAATATCACTGGCAAAACAGATTTGCATAAAGCAATGTGAAAGTTTATCTTTGGGCAGAGTACCACCTTGCATCCTAACTGGGCAAGGAGCAAAGTCCTGGGCAGAAAGGATGGGCTTAAACATAGTAGATGATAAGAAAATGATCTCAGCAAAATCTTTTCGTAATTTCAAACATTGCAAGCGAAAATTAAAACGCTATTCCCTTCAAAATGATATACAGTTCAGTCCTTTAGATACAGTTGGAGCTATCTGTGTAGATTCCAATGGTATTGTGGCATCCGGAGCAAGTTCAGGTGGAGTTTCTTTGAAACACGAAGGCAGAGTTGGTCAGGCAGCATCATTTGGCAGTGGAGTATGGGCTGTTACAAGCAGAGATGGAATAAAACCTTCCATTGCATCATGCACATCTGGTTGTGGTGAACACTTAATAAGAACTCAATTAGCCAAGAACACAGCAGAGAGCCTGCTAGATTCTTCTCCTGTTCTCGGTTTAGACAAATGTCTGAAAGAACATTTTTTGGAATCACCTTTCTTATGGGATATTTCTGAAAAATTAGGTGGTGCCTTGACACTAATTTTCAATCCACAGACTGGGGATGGGGAATTGTTATGGGGTCACACTACTAAAACTATGTGTATTGGATACATGTCTACAGACAACAGAAAACCAAAGGTATAATGTTATCAAATTATTCATTTGATCAAATTGTTATACATGTCCCAAGTTATGAAATAATTGTTTTGTGTATTTTTCAGTGTACAATGTCCAATTTGCCACAAAAAGTTGTAACTGGTCACAAAGCAGTAGTGTCTGGCATCCCCTTCAAAGTTTCTTTGCAACCTTGTCCAGTATTAGAGTGGGAATTGAAGACTGATACCAGTATGAATGGATCTCTTTGATATAAGCTAGTTGTAACTATATCAATTATATAATAATTAGATTAAACAGCTTTTATTTTTGTGAGCAACATGCCTTAAAAATGTGTATATTAGGCAGTATTTTGTTGCTAACTTGAGACTGATTCAAAGTTTATATGAAATGGAAGAATTATTATATTGTCATTTACATTTACTATTACCCTAATACTAGCTTCCTATTTAACCTGACTGAAAGTAAATGAATAATGTGCAACATTTTTTTTCACACGAAAAACTCATTCCTCTTTGACTAATTTATTTATACACATTAATCTAATACAAATAGTTGAATATAAGCACTGTAAATTGTAAATATATGAAAATAAATTTGATTTTGTAACTTGTTGTTTTTTTGTTGTATGTTGATATAACCTACTTGTTCGGAGTGTTCAACAAACTCGCAAGTTGTCAGGATTTTATAAAGGCCGATTCACACCGGGAAAGCAGCGGCGCGGCGAGCACTTTCAGTATGAAAATATTTTAAACTCTATCTACATAATTGAGACCAAAATTGCTTGAGAAGCCCGAAAAGGGCGCGCGGCTGGCCGCAGTGGCACGAGCAGTCGCGCGGCGACACGTGTCTTGTACCGGTAGTGCCCGCGTCTTCGCGAGGCCACGAGCGGCCACGAGTGGCCTCGGGCTTCCCGGTCATCTCGCCCAGAGACCAGGCGCGTGGTGTCGGAAGACGGCGCGCGGCCGGCAGCGGCGGACTGCGACGACGCGAGCCTGCCGCGGCCGGCTCTGTCGGCCTCATAGTATCCTGCAGGTCGCTGTCGGCCTCTGCCATTCCGGTGTGAATCCCCTTAGGGCATAATATTTCAGGTGAAATTAAGTAAAATTATCAAAAAATGAGAGTCGATATGTATATTTTGAAACCTTTATTAAAAAAGAGTGTGCTAAAGATATAGTTAATTCGGTGAGAAGTGATTAAGTACTATTATTATACAAAAATTAAAAAGAAACAATGAATTCGGTCCTCTTGCATATTTCATACACATTAACTTACCCAACAAGGTAAATTCGAACAGCACCATGGTATAGTACCAACCTTTAATTATTATCTTCCCTCCATTTGTTAGTCATAAATGTCACACTTAATAAGTTGTTTTGATATTTTCACATTAATGAAATTACACAAGGCACTAGATTTTTTAACAAAAACCAATACATAAAAAAATAAGCGTAACTATCAGCCATTGGTTTCGTTGGGCATATGGAATGCGACAACTCTTTTTAAAACATAGGTTTAACAAATACAGTCAAAGCTCCTTATCCACGGTGTCCGCATTTACGTTTAAAGTATTCGCGGGTATAAAAAGTGTGACAGACAACAGATTCCGCGTCTTCTGTTAGCGCATCAGTTCCCTTTGAGTACTGGTGATCATTCGCGGTTTCTATATTCGCGTCATATGGGCGGAACGTAACCCCCGCGAATTAAGAGTTTTTACTGTATTTCAAAACTTTTAAGTCTAAGTTTAAAGTTCACTGGTTTTCTAAATATACCTTGGAAATTAAGGAGGATTCACCGTACAACTACTCTAATTTGTGTATCCTTATCTAGTCAAAAGCCAAGAATGACCTAAACCATGTTTTTGTTAGTTATCTTAACTTCAAGCTGCAATTATAACCGTCAGTATAATGAACATATTCTTACAGTCACACAATCACACCGAAATTTAATACTATTGTAAATAGTTTACCATTTTTATTAAATTAAATACAATTAAGTATATTTATGTTTGCTGCTACTAAAATTATGCGTTTTGTACTCATCTAAAACCAGTTATGCATTACTGTAAAGATTTTATTATAATTATAAGTATTTTGTAACAATTAAAATATTTCGTTGTCTTATACAAAGTATGTATTCAAATAGAAAAAATAATACAAAGTAGTTTATTTATTGTAAAGTTAAATGCATTAATTTGATACAAATTACTGGAATAACATGTTGTAGGTACTTAAAAATGTTCATATGATACATTTTTATGGTTCAATTTATAAAAGCTCAAAATAGTAATACAAGTAATAATTAGAAAGTTGTACGATCTGCTAAGAAACTAAATCATGGAGTTAAAAAAATAATTTCATGATATGAATATTGGTCACAAAGAAACTATCACAATGCTGTGTCATGATACATGTCATACAATTTAACTTACTATTTATGTTTCCTGTCACGCAGTTACGTCTGCACGCATTCTAATTGCATCTTAAACATAGATAATTTTCCAGACATTCCGTCCGCTCACAGATCGCTAAGAAACTAATTCACGTACGTGTATGGGACACACTTGCAGGCATATTCCCGCTTGACAGGAAAATAGTCAATTTGTCAACTGAATTTAAAGAAATATATACTATATTCACTGGCAAGGCATTACGGATTAGCTCATATTTCATAAATGAATGTAATTTTTTAAAACATATACATTTCAATATTTCACACAAACATTATTTACATTGTATGTATTTGAATTATACACAATAGCCTCAAAACATTCGGATTAATCTAAATCAATAGAAATAGAAATTATCGTTGACAAAAAATAAACACAATATAATCTTGTCAAATTTCCAAAATTAAGACACTAAATGCCAAATTAATACTGTCATGAATATATTTTGCGTACACTCTACCACAAAATTATTACCAATATAGGTTGATATCGCTTTACACAATCACACCTAATGAAAAAAATTCAAATATCAAGGCAATCACATCAGTCTGTTTTATCACTCACGATCGAGAATCACTAGAATTCTCCTACACCCTGTTTAATATCATACGCAACCATATTCATACCAAATGGCAGACTCTTTTGAATTATCTGGTTTGTCAGTTCGGCTTAAATTTCGCCTGTCATGCCTCATATTTGGATCTTCTCTGTCTTGTAAATTATCATCTCCCACAGTCCGTGACTGTTCCGACATTGGTCTGGGATGTTCATTAGAAGGTCTATCATTACTTTGACAAGCTCCATCACCAATGACAGTTGAAATTCTATTGTAGACCAGATATGTTGGGTTTTCTTTTATTGGTGTACTTTGCGGCTTGCTGTTTAGAGTGACGTCAGGATTGTCATCAGTTAAATAAACCGTTCGCCGTGAACCAGCCGTACCGAATACCGGCGAGGGGGTGGAAGCTATAAAAAAATACACCTATGAATAACTACAAATATACAAAAAAGAAATTGAAAGAAAATATTTTTTTAGTATTACCTGCTGGTAAACCAGTTTCAGATTCTAAACCTTGAAAACTGTTCCGGTGTGAAGGTGGAACAGCCTTATGTGGCCTTCCTCGAAGAGATGCCCGTATAAGAGCGTCATCTCCGCCACCACTATGAATTGATGCTGTTGATAGTCGACGAACAAAGTTGCTTTCATTCGTCAACCTCGGCTCCAAGCTATGGATGGATCCAGACATTTCTAAATTTTCAGATTTTTTCATTACAGAATCATCAAATCTTCTGCTAAAATTTGAATCTGAACTATGCCTAGGTGAATCTGCACTTGGATTTGAGGAACCTTGATCTTGATCAGATATTTTGGATATTTTTTCCATGTCTTGTCCTCCTGGATCTGATTCACCAGACTCAGAGCCCGCGAGTGTCAATTGTGACTTAGAACGGCTAGAATCTTCTATTCTCTTATTATTTCTGCTAGGCACTTTATTAATTAAATCAGTTCCAGCTTTTCGAACTCTTTTGACAAATGATGCACCAAATCCTCGTCTTTTTGTCGTACAATTGTCTAATTTTTTGTAATGTTCCATGATTTTTTCTTCTAATTTTTCTTTTTGGCGACAAAGCGCATTTACTTTATCTGCAAACATTTTTTCTTCTTCATGATAATGTTGTTTATCTTTCAAAGAGTGTGCTAATAGTTCATGATATTGTGTCAAAAGTTGAGACACATGATCCATTAGAGATCTTCTATCAGCATCTAAACTTTTATTCATTTGAATTAACATTTCACAATGTTGATTAGTTTTACTTATTTCTAACTCCATACTAGTGATCACTTCTGATTTCGTATTAATTTCTCCAGACATTTCTGTATTCTTTAACTTTAACTGTGTCACTTCACTTCTAAGATTTCTGTACTCTTCTTGCATATTTCTGTATTCTGTTTTCAATCTATCACTCGCAGTAAAAAGATTTCTAAAGTCTTCTTTTAATTTCGAATGTTCAGCTCTAAGATTTGTTAAATTTCTAGATTCTATTCTTAAATTCTCTCGTTCAATTTCGATATCTGTAATCTTCTTTTCATAGCTTGTCAATTTTTCTTTCATTTCGCGATTTTCTAACTTCAAATCTCTTATAGCTATTTTAACTGGTTCTTTTTCACTTAAAAGTGTTTCATATTCTGTATTTAACTGTTCATGCAGAGTTTGTAAAGCAACCTGATCACGCAACAGATTATCTTGTTTGTCTTTTAATACTTCAAGTTGCTTTATAATTTCCTCTTTTTCTGCCGCAAGTTGACTATTAGCTAGTTGCAAGGTCATTTGTTGCGATATCAAAGAACCATTTTGGGAATTTAATGTCGCTACATTTACTTGTAGTTTAGCATTTTCAGCTTGACAGTTCTCAAGCGTAGCTTGCAAGGCTGCCAAATCGGACGACAATTGATCGATTTGTGGATTTATAACGTTCTCATCATACGCTGGATTCTTTGCGTGATCGCAATTACAGGCGACCAGTTTAGTTAAATTAGCCTTAGCTGCAATTTCAGAAATAGTGTTTTCGTGGTCAGTATTAGTTATAATTCTTTCTAATAACTCCTCTACATTTAGTTCTTTAGATATTATATCAGCTGTATTAATTCCCAGTTTTTCCATACAATTTCTCAATTTATCAAAGTTAACTTTTTCTGATATTAAATCTTTTTGCAATGTTTGGATTGTTTCTGTGTCTACCTTTTTATGTGATTTTAATTCTTGTGTTTTTTGTTCTAAATCTTGAAGTCTTCCTGCCATGATATTATTCAATTCTAACTGTCTGGACAGCCTTTCTATTTCTTTATTTTTCAATTCAATGTCAGTTGTTATAGTATCTAGTTTAACGTCTTTTTCCTCAACAGCTTCACGTAGTTTGTTCACTTCTCTTTGCAAGTTGTGCGTTTCTTTTTCACTGTATGTTAACTTAGTTTTGAGTTCCTCAGTCTGAATAATAAATCGAGTAACTTTGTCTGCTTCAGGTTTAACGATATTTAATTCTTTAGTTCTAGCGTCCAAAGTTTTCTCTAAATCATCCGCTCTTCGTTGTATTGAGTCGCAAAGCATCTGAATTCTTTGCTTATCTTTCGTAAGAGATTCTAAATGTCTTTCAAAATCTTGTAATTTATTCTTTTCGGAATCTCGATCTATGGACTGTCTATCAATAAAAGCTTTTTGGCTATCCAACGAATCTTGCAGTTTGCGGTTTTCTTCGAGTGCGTTTTTAAATACATCTTCTAATTCGGAATTCTGTAGCATAAGTCGACTGCAGTTTTCTTGTAATTGCTCACATTTCAGGGTTAATCGTTTCTTTTCTTTTTCTAATTCTAATACTTTATCACTACTTTCTAATAATGATTGCTCTCTCAAACTGTCTATAGCGGAAAGAAGCCTCTTATTTTCTAGTTCAAGTTTTAAAGCTCTAGCTTGTGCGTTGCTTGTCAATTGTTCGGATAAGCTATTTTCACCAGATTCTAAGGTACTCTCACATTCGTTATCGGTGTCTAAGTTACTGTTATTACTCTCACTGAGTACAGACTTTGTTATGTATTGTAAATGATTATTTTCTTCTATAAGTTCTTGAATCTTCTGTTGATCAGCATCTCGTTCCTGTAAACAACACACCAAAACAGAACATTATTATTATGATTTATAATGAAAACTAAATTCACATAAGTTTTACGTACCAGAGCTATATCATTCGCTTCTCTCTTTAATTTTATCATTGCAGCTTCTAAGGTTAAACACTGTTCCGCCCTCTTACGCGCTCGTTGTAATTGTTCTTCTAAAGCATCTCTCGTTTCCATTAGAGCTTTGTTGTCTTCGCGTAATTCCGCCACACGCGTCTTGTAATATTCAGCATCAGCCAAACGATCTCGGTAACGCTGAATTTCTTGCTCTAATCTAAAATGGACGAATTAAGAATAATTATTGTTATTATTGTTACTAATGATATCAAAATCTTCGTTAACATAAAACGGACACAATTTAGAAAATCTTAAAATTTCATTATAAACGTATTTTACCCGTACGTACGTTTTAAATAAAAACTTTTACATCATGGTCACCAGATAATACATGTTTGAATTGTTTTTAAGTTTATGTTGCGTACCTGTCACATCTTTCTGCCTTTTCTCTAAGCGCATCAACTTCGTCTCTATAAGCGGCCGCTTTCCTTGCCTCGTTAAACCATTCTTGACTGTCAGCCCTTAACTTGGCTAGAACTAATTTAGTATGCTCCAACTCCTCCCGGCATTCAGACAATTGCTCTGATTTTTCTTCCCTATAAATTTTTTTTTATTAGTCATATATAAGTATTAATATAACTTTTGGCTATATTTGCTGTGACAAAATATTATTACATACAGTTCTTGTCGCTGCTTCCTTAAACGAGCTTTCCAATCCGCTAATTCGACTGCTAAATGCTGACTTTCGCCATTATTTTGATTGATGTTCTGAGTGGAGCGATTTTTGTTTTTGTTTTCATTGTCATTTTCGCACAAACCTTCGCTGAGTACTAAGGAAGCCCAATTTTGGAGATAATGATCGCGTTCCTTCGCTAAACGTCTCATGTGATTGAACATTGTTGGCGATTGAAAAAGGTCTATTGCGTCTGGAGTTAAAACTACTGTTTGCATGTCTGTTACCTGTAAAAAATATGTTTATTTTATATATGATACGGCATAACAATAAATGGTTAAAATGTTATTTTAATATTACTTTCTAAACAAAATTTTCTTACTAATTATAACTCCACTTAATCACTTGTTTTGTTACGTCCAAATGACTATATTATGCGAACGATCTATTTAAATCCAAAAATCCAAACCAAAAAATTCAATTACTTTAGCATACTTATAAAAGTTAATGAAATGCGTTCACTACATAGGACCAATAACCTGTTTATGGTCCAAAAGATTTAAATTGTACACAACACGTTGATTAGTTACGCTGCATGACATAACAATTAATTGCATAAGTTATAAACCAACAGACGGTTATTGCAAAATGCCCTGCTGCCAAATATGCCACCAACATGCAATAAATGTTCAAACATTACAACTTCGTGTGAAAACCGAATACCTTTGCATAGCTTTACTTATATGCACGACCAATGTCATACTAATTAGCATACAATTGATAATAATAATTTGCAGATAAATAGATCCGACCAAATAAATTATGGAGTTAGACATTAATTGCGTGTGGACTCATTTAAATATTAATTGTATGGGTGTTGGGTGGCAAAGAAGTTTGATAATTATTATTTAACAAATATTTTTTTTATGTCTTTGATCATATACCGGTATGGTGACGACCCGCGTGGCGGAGCAGTCACCTTAGCAGTCTGATACGCAGTGGGTCCCGGGTTCGATCCCCGGCCAGACAGACATCTCTTTGTATGCATGTATGTGCACGAATTGCTCCGAAACTATTAATCGAATTGTGATCATTCTTTTTTAAGGCTTACATTTACCTGAACATAGGGAACAGTGCAAGTTTCCTCTATATTGGTTTAGTAGTTTTCAAGCCGTAGACTTACAATACGTGAACATACAATTTATATTCAGCTTAAGCGAAAATATTACAATATCACTCATTTGGTGCAACATCGACCTAAATACTATAATAACTAATACATTTACGTTATAGTACCAAATGAGCGTTATGTTGAACGCAGACTTTTAATTTATGTACTAAAGCAATTTTTCTATACTTTCTATTAATACTGAAGAAGTCAAATTTATTATTGCCAGAAAAAACTATGATTATTAACATCACATATGTTACATTCGGCCCGCCTCTATTACCCGGCATGCGAATAGCGCGAAAGTCGAGCGCGTAAAAAATATTTCAAGAGCAAAATGATCTGACTATTCTCTTTATATTGCAAGAAGTCGGTTGTAAAGTTTATTGGAGTCCTTTTTTGTTGATCTATAGTAAATTAAATTTGTTCCCGGAGCGGCACGTTTTAGGGGCAGGCGAAGACCTTTTTTTTTGTCGATCTATTTTCGAGTTATTCGTCATCTCGCACGAAAAAATCTCGCCCGATCGGGCGACTTGGCACCTTTCGAATTTACCTAATATTTC
>DWTU01003323.1:0-10526 GCA_018251515.1 Cecropterus confusis
ACGGGATAAAAAGTATCCTATATACTATTTCTTATTATAATTTCTATACCAAATTTTACTCACATTCGTTCAGCAGTTGATTTCATTACAAATTCCATCCAACCAAACTTTTATATATTTTTATGTATATGTAAATATATAAATGTACAATTATATTTTTTTTTCCAATGCAACAAATGTTTCATTAATGTGTTGAAACCTTTAAAATTGTTTGGAAATGTGCAGCCTACCTGTGCCCAAAAAATAGACATATGATCTTTTCTTTTAACCAAAACAGTGATATAGATCGTAATATTCTATTTTATCGTTATAAAGCTTAGTGAATCTAATCTCGCCAAGTTCAAAGACCGCTTTTTCTTTGATGATGAACAGATACGACAAGCCGATAAGAAAATACACATTATCGCAAAGAAATATCATTATCTGTTTCCCTTTAAACGAGGTTCCCTCTGAAGTTTCGCAAGAAAGTCTAATTGTTTATGTTATCTGTTATGTAAGTAAGGTCAGTTTATCACGATTCACGGATTAAGCTTTCGCCAATTATTGCAAAGTAATATTAATAAACTCGTACTAATAGTACTGATGGCAAGTTTCCACTGCCGCCTATGGACATAAATATAAACACTTTCTACACTCATAGCTCCATATAAGGATTTTCTCCTGTATCGTGGGTGCCATGGACACACAAAGACGAATACATGTGTTTGTCTGGCCGGGGACCAACCTGAAGGAAATGTCTTCATTATGAATATTCTACTGAGGCAGTTTATTATCACATTGAAGTAACAAACGAGCGCAAGTCCACCTGATAGTATGTGGTTACTGCCGTCTTCGGCAACTTCACATACGAGTAGACCAGGAGTTCTATCTGAAATCGATCACAGATGCGTTGCTACTCCCGAGGACTAAAATGATCGCCTCATATATAAGTAGCCGCAACCACACCCTTCTAACGAAACGCAAGAACTGCTTCACGCTAGAAATAGGTGTGGTAGTGGCACTTCCTCGGTCGAACTACATGGTTCTATCACCTGATACATTTTACAAATTGACACTTACAATTTTTTTCTTACACAACCACCAGATCAAAACACGACCTCAACTAAGAAGATTTGACGAGAAACTTTTCTTTGCCATCATCATTTTTTTAATAACATCGTGTTTGTAACGTGAGTACTACATATAATAATTAATGATGTGATTTGAATACAAAAAAGTAAAAAATAATTTAAATACATATTGGTTTAGTCCATACACAGTACATAGTACATAGTCGGCGCTCAACATATTTCGTTAGACCACGACGTCGAAACTGTCCTACGTGTATATGAGCACCGACCTTAGAACTATGTACACACACACACTATGTATACAGTGTATGTACTAAACCAACATAATTATATTTAAACTATTGTTTGCTTTTTGTGCCGTAGAAGTCGACTTTGTTAATTTTTTGAATATTTAAATACTGGATTTTATTTAATCACCGCTAACCACAGAAACCGTTTCAGTCGGTGTTTCTCAAAGGTGGCTTGGTGTAAAAGCTGGAGGCTTACGTGAGGCCCAGACATAATGGGGGGAGGACGTGTTCAATTTTTTCAGAGGAAACTGGTTAATTCGTCATTTTAATAGACGACCCGTGACGGAGCGATCACCATACCGGTCTGATACCCATCGGGTTTCGGGTTCGATTCCCGGCCAGACAGACATCTAAATGATGAATTTCTGTTCTGATTCTGGGTCTGGATCTTTGTGAATTCGTCTTTGTGTGTCCGTTTTACCCACAATACAGGAGTTAAATCCTAGTGTAGGTCTATGAGTGTAGAAACTATTGTTTTAATGGCCTTTTTGTACAATTTTAGTAATGATTGGTTCTGAACTTACCGTATCAAACATTTCTCTTGGTTCATCATCAGGTATATTCCTCTCAATCGTGTATCCATTATGAGGGTTTACTAGGGAACAAATTAATATCGATACAATAAAATACATCCACAACATGTTTGCACTAATGCTTGTTCAATCTTCAAGGTATCTTCCATTCGGTAATATTTATAAACTAATATTATCGCGATATCTTTATGGCGAAATGCGGAAATCTTTTAATCTCGTTTTATGGTGTTTGCGATAACAATTACCTATGCAAATTACAAACATAATATGCAAAACAAAACTCAGGTACAATATATATTGTTTTCCTAGATTATCAATGCAGGATATTTCTACTTTTAGAGCTTTAACAATTTTCGCATTTTATTCAAAGACCATACATTGAATAAGTTTAAGTGTGTAAATGTTAATAAATTTTTTTAGTGCATTTATACTCTGATGCGATTGAGTTCATAGTTTGATGTTTAATATTATAAAATTGTGTGTAAACCAATATATTTATAATATGTATTTTCATGGACATCTCTAAGCAATTTTATATGGAACACAGGTTCTATCTAAAGTCAATCATTGACGTGTTGTTGCTCCCGAGGACTAAGATAATAGTCTCATAAGGTGAACCGGCAACCACATCCTTCCACCGAAACGCGAGATTTGCTTCACGTTAATAGTGTGTCACGTTCCGACGCACGACTGGAGTTTATTCCTTAAGTACGATTGTTAAACAGGCGCAAGAAAATTAAATTTAAATTTAAAAATGTATGATTTTTGACGTTCATGGCACCAACGTGTTTATCAGATGTTCCGGCACTATTATCTACACCATTTTTTGCCACAGTTTATGTAACTTTCATTTCACTTTAGCGAAATATGGTGATAAATATTAGAACTTCACAATAATAACACATGACATAAAATAATAATACTTATTATTGATATTTATATAAAAAATTACTCTGCTAGATTTTACTTCTAATATTTTTCTCATACTGGGCGCCTTATATGAAAATCGATTCTTATGACGTAAACTCCAAAAAGTGTGTGTGGTGGTGGCAGTACCCCGGTCAAACCACCTCTTATACCCTTTCTACTACCTTGTAAGTATTTTGCGAAAAATATATTTTGCCTAAATATTTTGCAAAGGTGCCTTAAACTAAACCTGGAGGTTTACGGTTTAAAAGTCATGCGACCCGCGTGGCGGAGCGGTCATCATACCGGTATGACGCGCAGTGGGTTCCTGGTTCGATCCCCGGCCCGGCAGACATCTGAATGATGAGTTTGGATTCTGTTCTGGGTCTGGGTATTTATGTATTCGTCTTTGTGTGTCCACGTTACCCACTATACAGGAGAAAATCCTAGTGTGAGGATATGAGTGTAAAAAGCGTTATTATTATTAATGCACAGACGAAACATACATGTAAATTATTTGTAGTGGATGAAAACTTCCGAAACAATGTTGCCAAAATAAAATTACGATCAATTCTAAATCAGGTGAAGCCTTCAAGAATATTCTTAATAACCAAGTGTGTCACTACACATACAAGGAAACACGTCTCACATATATATTGATGAAAATTATAAGATCTTAATCCTATTACTCATTTTATGATTATTATATGTTAACGATTCAAATTATCAAAAAAACTCACATTATTTACACAAGATACTACTGTAAACCTCGAAGTTTACAATTTTAAATACTGGATTTTGAAACTGAAACGAATAACATAGGTACATAATATATAATAATTGTAATTTACATGTATTACACGATTCTTTAATTAACTTTGTAATAAGCTTCAGTGGCGCTACCGTCATCGTTTTATTCATATCAGACAAATATCTGTCAACAATTATACAAGCAAATCTCGAGGTCATAATATGACCTCGAGAATATATTATATCAACTGACAAAAAGATAATTTTGATTGGTCTTTTTGCCTAAAAACATTACACATTGCTCTTTTGATATTGTTTTATTTTGCGTAATTGTTATTGACGTTTATCTTTTTACAAATTACTAGATAATTCTAGCGGATCTCTTGAAATTGTGTTATTTTGCGTATTTGTTCTTGACGATTATATTTTTTACAAATTATTAGATAATTCCCGCGGCTCCGGCCGCTTCGGTCACGGTAATGAGTACCCCATGTGTAAATCCAGGTCTTAATCTATCTCGCGAAATCCGATCAGTTGTTTTTACCCGACTGCGTCAGAAGGAGGGTAATGTTTTTCGAGCGTATGTATGTATGTATGAATGTCCATTTCTTTGGCACGCGCTACAGCCGAAACAGCTTGACGGATTGTGACGTATGACAGTGCAGTGGACCTAGCCGCTCCCCTGGGTGGAGATCGATGGGATAACACGCTTAGAGGACTCCGATTGCGTGCCTTTGGAGATTCCGGACTCCTCTTCGCAGCGCCGAAGACGGCTACTAGGGGGGTTTTAGTGCGGTAAAAATCCCACAAAACCTGGCGCAGCTCCCACAGTGTCGGGTAAAAAAAGTTGGTTGTCTTCAATGTCGATGCAGGAAAGCGAACTTGTCGTATCTCGAAAAGATATGAATTAAAATTATATACATATATACATACATTACACATAATATTTTTTTTTTATTTAAAATTAAATTTTCATCTTCATTCATTGACCATCTAATTTATAAGTAATGAATATTTTTGATTTTTTTTGATCTGGTATAAAGTGGCATTTTTCGACATATGACAAGTTGTTTTTGTTGGGTTCGTTTTGCGTTGATATGTTACTCAGCCGGCATCTACACTCTTTCCCGTTCCAAGTGCGTTTGCTAGAAATCAGTGACAGTGCTTCCTCTCTTATAGAATCATTCCGGTTCCACCATCTTTAAATTCTAATACTTTGCAACCTTACGTAATTAATTTTGACGATTATCTTAATTATATCCCATGGTTCTTAAGTAAGGCTCTTACTTAAATTCTAAGATAATTATAGGTGATTATCCTTTGTGGCTCCTAAACGGGAGGCCGTAATCCCTCCTGCGTCTTTAGTGCCAATGGTTTTCTTAAACGCCTCAGTGCAAAAGGTTCTTGTCTGACTATCAAAGAACGGGACATAAAGAATAATATATAAAATGACTTGACAATTTGTACGGTTAATATTTTAATAATAATCAATAATGGGATTAGGTTAGGTTAAAACGGAACCCTATTACTAAGACGTCCGTCTGTCTGTCACCAGGCTGTATCTCATGAACTGTAATAGCTAGACTAGCTAGAAAGTATTTCTGTCGCCGCTATAACAATAAATACTAAAAAAGATTGAAATAAATATTTTAGGGGGTCTCCCATACAACTAACGTGATATTATTGCCGTTTTTTTTATAGTTAATGGTACGGAACCCTTCGTCCGCGAGTCTGACTCGCACATGACCGATTTTTTTTTTCTCTTTGGGTGATAGGATACTCATTGCAATGGTAGGCTTGACGAAAGCGGACGGTGCCGCGGGAATAACCTAGTTTAACATATTTATACAACATACTAATTACATCTTAATATAATCTTTCCGTATTCCAAGTGGAAAAGTTACAGGTAATGTAGGGATTACCTGTAACTTTTCCACATCATACATTCCTCCATGCGAGCAGTATTCGTAAAACGAGATGGAAGTTTTTGCTTTAGGCATTAATATCGATCGACTTTTGGTGGAAAGATGTCCATTTTTATACACCCCTGTAAATATTGTACGATTATAAATCCCATGCTTTTTGCAGCAGCGTCATCTCAGTTGTTATTGTGATCTGAACTTAGATGAGTTCTTGGTTATTTTAGGTTTGATGGTTCTAAAAGTGAAGTTGCTGCGATTCGGAATCATTGTTTTTCTATTTTTGCCTCGACTACCTTTATCATACTCAATAATTAATAAAGTTAACACCATCTATCAATAAGATCATTAGTTTAGTCGTAATAAGTTTGTTCACCGCTTATTCGCGTATAGTGAGTGAAAAGTATCGTGTATTCCCAGCTTTACCTTAAACGCCTTTATCCATAAAGGGGCTATATTAAGGCGGTGACGTACATTACTCGACTCGTAAGATCTTATCACAGCGGCTCCAGCTGCTTGATACTGTAAATTTAATTGGCTTAATTTTAAATACTCAGGATTGAAAAGATAGCAATAATTCTTTTAGCTCAACTGATTAAATCTACTAAAAATATTGTTATCAGACAATAATAAACGTGACAGTGTCTTCACTGCAGTTGATATACAAACAGCTCTTGCACCTTTATATCAAAAACTTAATAGGCAATGCTCACTGTAGTCTGACTGACGGGTGTGGTATAAAGTCTACACAACGCGCCCGAACTTAGAAGTCACTATTAGCAAGACCAAACTCAACGAGAGCTCTAATTATGTCTAAAAAGGGGAAGATGTCTTATTGTATTTATAAATTAAACGACACATAAACTAAATAGCTGTTTTCCCGTTCCCACAAACAATAGTTGATTTTTTTTAAAAGATTGAAGAAGCAAACGAGCATGGTGTACATCTAATGGACATTTGTAACTTCATATAGAACAGGAGTTCTTTCTGAAGTCAATTATAGATACGTTGCTGCTCCAGAAGACCAAGATGTTCGCTTCAAATGAAAGTGAGCCGGCGACCATACTTTTCCGAAACGCAGGAATTGCTTGACGCTAGATTTTTTCCTTTTTAGCAATTGTATGTGCTTTTGGTCCTACTGGCTTTTACAGCTTCACCGGATTTTATGGCGAGCCTAAAGAAATATGGCATCGCAACTCCCCAGTCGATCCACACTGATTCTACCTTCTTGCATTTTGTTTTATCAGTATCAGTCTACACTATGGTACATAGATGTGTCAAATTACAAGCAAATAAATCCAAGAAAATGGATCCGTGAAAAATAAGTCTCGAGCTCATCTATGATCCGTTCCGTCAACCCATTACTGTCCCACTGCTGGGCACGGGTCATCTCTGTGATTGAAAGAGTTTCAGGCCATAGTCCACCGCGCTGGTCAAGTGCGAATTGGTAGACTTCACACACCTTTGAGAACTTTATAAAGAACTCTCAGGTGTGTAGTGTGTTTTCCTCACGATGTTTTCGTTCACCGTAAAGTAGTGATAATTAACTTCTAATACGCACATAATTTTAGAAAAATCAGTGGTGCGCCTGGGATTCGAATCTCGGACCCTCGATTGAGAGGCCGAGTTTCGACCATTCGGCTATCACTGCTCGTATCACATCTATGATACTATTGTTTAATTAGAACATCATTCAATTCGCCTAAAACATTAAACAACTATAAAATCAAACTAAACGCAAACTATATTCACAAGTCTATTATTTGTACAATTTTCATTTGGAATGTCTCGAAGCAGCGGCAGCAATGATAAAAGCCGCGAACTTCCAAACAGTTTCTAAATAAATGGCTATTAAACCCCGAACTTCAATAGCGTGCGTGCATTCGTCTTCCTAAGTACGCCATTCCTCTCAGTTCACTATGTTCAGGACTAGCTTATGTTTGTAACAGCGTTCACTTTGAATACTTTGTGACGTACAATTTTCTGTAGGTGCGCCACGAGAGGGAAAAATGTATGGATGTTACGGAATCGGTTACGCTGGGCTGTTACGGATGCGGTTATGCTTGGACGTTACGTTACAATGATCATATTTTGTGACAAGTATTCTTCTCAATATTTATCTATTAGAGTTATATGTTACACACACATACATATAAGTGTGTGTGTGTGTGTGTGTTTGTTAATTATACTTTGAATATATTCAAACTTTGATACTCACTCCTTTTTTATAATAAGGAAGCTGTTAAATAACAGTTCACCTGATGAGAGATCGCTGTAATAATAAACTCAAGATTGCAATGCTGACAACTCATCTAAGTCGCCACTTTCCATGTGTTTGAAATACATATCTTTTTCTATATTATTTCCATTATAACTTTTTTGGTAGGCCAATTTCCTTTACCTCATTTTTTTCGCTAACATTCTACATCTACTTACGTGTTATATGTATATATAATAATTACATGTATACATTAAATGTACATACATAGATTAAAAAGCTTACCTTTGGGAAGACAGTTAATTAAATCAGTGATAGTTAGACGTAACCAAAAAACGACAGCTACAATTACAACAGAACTCAGAATTGTCCGGGGACAAAAAGCACACACCAATCATAGTCCCGATTGGAGTGTCCAATCTGCTTTTTGCTGGACCTCCGCCGGCTGAGAGTTGGGACGTGACCCGACATAGCTATTGCTTTGATTGCACAGATTTTTATTAAACTACAGTTATTTTATAATATTTTTCGTGATAAAATCAATGCCTTGTTTTGTTTTATGTAAAAAAAATCTAAGCACTTTTGTCGTTTTCAATTGAAATGTCATGCTTTTTGAGCGACGTTGAGCGAAATTGAGCTATAATTATATGTGGGTAAAATTTTAATTAAGTAAATATATTTTTTGATTTTATTAAACTATGTATTCATGGATCTTGTACAACATGAATTTTAATCTATTGAGCATTGAGTATGTATCTGTTTCGTTTCGCGCGTTTAGAGTTTACTAAACAGTTTTGTTTTTAACAACAACGTGCCAATGTCCATTGATTTTTTTTTCTCTTGACGCGGCAAAGAAATCGTAACCATAGATAAATATTTTTTATTATTTTTCTAGGGTGATAAATATTATTTATTTTATTGTATATTTCTTCAGATTGACTTAATAGTTTTTAACAATAACTTTTCCTTATCTATAACACTTTACTTTTATTATCTATGACTGTGCTAACAAATATCATAAAAAAAATACGAGTATTATTTTTCTACAAATATTGCTAGTTGATTGCGTAGTTATTATTAGGTATTGCGTAGTTTTCTAGAAGTTTGCTGTATTGTTTTTCATAAATTTATTTTTATGATTGTTATCTGCCAACCAATCGCAGAAAGACACAATGATCATAAAGCAATAAATTAATTATGATAAAGAATAATTTAATCAATGAAATAAAACCGCCATTAATGTTGATCTTTGTACTTTTCACAATTTTCTGATATCGAAAATTATGTTGGTTGATAAAATTGTAAATTCAATTAAGTAGATACAATTTTTTCCTCACTACAAATTCCTTTCAAACATTCTTTGAAGAAAATATAAAATCTTCGGACTAAATCTTATTACTATCTGCAAAGAGGAATACGTTTTTGTATTTGGAAGCACTTGTATTTTATATGGTATGATAAAAAACAAGTGCTTACAACTTATTCCTTAAGTAAAGTTGTTAAAAAAGTAAATTATATTTAAAAAAAATGGGAGGATCCTTTACGATTTGTTGTAGCGCTGCTGCGCACTAGTTAAAGGTAGGGGCGATATTTAAACGAAGCGTTTCAATTTACTCCTCAGGGGTATAATAGGGGGGGGCTCCTCATAATACATCTATGGTGAACTTTAAAGTAAGACTTATCCTATCTAGGGTTGATTTCAAATATTCATGGGCGGAAGTGGTTATTTGCCATCACATATACTAGGTATATGATTTATTTTAGAAGAAGCCTATTAAAGTCAATGACAATATAGCGTCAGATGCTTCTGTATAGCTTCATTTATGAACAATTCACAACATTTAAAAAAATAACAAAACAAAAACCCGACTGCTTACAAAACGGTTATAACAAATAGTAACATACACCCCCTTCTTCCCTTTCACTTTACGAACTGTAACTATTTTAATTGTATGACATACGTCACAATCCGTCAAGCCTTTTGGGCTGTCGACATACATACATACAAACATAAATACGTACATACAAACATACATACTCTCGAAAAACATTGCCCTCCTTCTGGAACCGTCGGGTGAAAAGCAGGTAAAGTTAATTGTACAGCAAATTTCTCAGAAATTAACTTGTACCTAATAACTTCCACGTATCCGATGCCTTCAGAACCGTACAAGTTTTCTTGTTACTCATAGACGCTGAACATTGTTTTGTACTGAACTTCAGTATTCGGCCTCCATTAAAAGTTTTAATTCATTTACCGAACGCTCTTAGACGCAGCTGAAAGCGGCGCGTTTTCTTGATTTGTTGGAAATTGTCATAGAATTGAAAATCTATGACAGTTTTGGGCTAATGAAAATTGTAATGAACATCAGTTTCTTGAGTCAAGAAACTCATCATACTCAAGAAACTGATGTTGACTATCAATTTTGCCCCTAAGGAACAAAAAATTATAATAATTATATATGTAATAATGAAAATCATAAAAAAATATTGTTAATTTTACTTTGCGTAACAATATGTTACCGATATAATGGCAGGAGATAATTATGTTTATTAAACCTTACCTTCTCTTTTCTGTTCTGTAGATTTGATTCCAAATCTATATCGTATCTATTACAAAAGAAAAGACCGCCATAGTGGCGACGTTTGATGACCCGCGTGGCGGAGTGGTGACCTAACGGTCTGACGCGCAGTGGGTTCCGGGTTCGATCCCCGGCCAGACAGATATCTGAATGATGAATTTAGATTTCAGTTCTGGGTCTGAGTGTTTGTGTATTCGTGTTTGTGTGTCCATGGCACCCACGACACAGGAGAAAATTGTACTATGGGGCTATGAGTGTAGA
>DWTU01003324.1:0-10525 GCA_018251515.1 Cecropterus confusis
AGAACAGAAATCTAAACTCAACATTCAGATGTCCGTCTAGCCGGGGATCGAACCCGGGACCCACTGCGTGACAGACCAGTTTGGTGACCGCTCCGCCACGCGGGTCGTCAACAATGCATCTATGGCAGGTACGATTCGATTTTTGTCTGTGGTTATAAATTCACTAATAGACAGCTGCCATTTACTTCCAGATGGACTGTATAATACAAACATAGTTACGAGCTGTTTCTATATTTGCAAAAAATATAATCATAAGCAAATCGCATCGCTCTTTGGTTGTAGCAATCGTAAATGAGACGCATTACCATTTAAATAATTTACGTGCACTCATTCATGCAGTACCTACGTACATAAATCGATGAAAGCCAAATAAATGCGCATTATTCCGGATTAAATCGTCCGCGAACGTATTTATTTCGGTTTTCACATCATTTCGCATGGAAAATTTCAATCGTAATCTCTTCCGATCCTCTTTGACGAACATCACAGGAGAATTTGGGTGTATAATGATTTCATCTAATTAATAATTGCTGCTCCGTCTTCCATTTTCCTTTTTATGTCAACTTGAAGTTGGTAAAAATAGATGGAAGAATACAGTCTCGATAAATACCAATTCTTTTGGAATCGATGAATTTTTGTATGGATATGAAATCCACCTGATGGTGTATGATAGCTGCGGACCATGGATTTCTCCAACTTTATACACATCATCTCCAACTTTATACATACAGGGGTTTTATTTGAAATTAATTACAGATGCGTTGCTATTCCCGAGGACTAAGATCGTCGCTTTATATGAAAGTGAGCTGTTGTTGATGACATATAGGCTAATACACTCAACGACGTTAAGTTTTAATATGTATAATGTACAAATTACTTCTTGCTATTAAAACACAATTTACAAAAATAAATATTTGAGGTGTCTTCAAACATTCATTTGTGTGAATATATACTTCTAAGCAAAGCCCCCTTTTACATATTGCCCAATTTATATCTGTGACTTCATTATTATCTCTGTACAGTACTAGTACATTACTATTAAAATTTACTTCGCATAAGAACTTAAAAAGATAAACCGTAGCATGTGGTTTAATTGCAGTAAAAACTATTATAAATAGTATTTAACCAATATAAGTGGGTAAAAACTTTCAACTTGAGGGGCCATTCATAATTAAAACTTATTAAACTGTAATAATATGCCCGCTCCCATGTCGCCCATACATCCATACATATAATAAATATGAAAGCCTGTCCGTGCGTCTGTATATCTCATGTATTTGTAAAAAATAAGTTTTGGAAACTGATAATAAGTAATAAATCAAATTTCTATATTTTTCTGTTTGTCTGTTTGCTTGAAATCGCATCAATCCAAAACTACTGGATTTTATTTAAAAGTTAAAATATATATTAAAGTCTATAATTTCAGGTAACATTTAGTCTTTATTTTTTTGTTATAAAATCCATGGAACCTATCAAAAGCGTATATACCGTTACATTACATTACACAAAACGCGGCTGAAACCGCGGGACACAGCTAGTCGAGAATATGATAGTACCTAAATTAATAAACGTACAAAACTTGTTTGAAAATTATGTTCTAATTGCATGCCTTTATCATTTATTCAATGACTTAATTAGTACCTTTCCAGCTGATTCTATAATGACTCTTTTATAATGGATTGAATTTTGTCCTACGCCAATTACGACTAAAAATAATTGTCTGCTCAATACAATATATTACGTTACAATTTTCATTGTGAGAAGTGGTACTTTTTGCTTTACATGCATTAATTATATTTTTATCTTTAAAAATAGTTATCAATATAGGAAATGTTCATCGTGTAAGGTGTTTATTTATAAACTACTACAATATATAAATAAATGTATCGAACTAATCTTTAACGTTTATTAAAGACCTAATCTTTAACATTTTGTGTTTGCTAGTTACACCTACAAATTTAGAATTATCAATATTAGTACATGAATGTGACCAACCTACCCCGGGGACCGCGCCTTATGATATCTAGGGTATATATATGGTTTCCACACATGATTGTTAAATTAGTTTGTACTGGCACACATTACATTTATAGCTAAAACTTCCTGAATTTTTTAACATTACTCTATGTAAAGTATTTATTGATATGTGTGTTTCTAGAGAAAAGTGTTTAAGAATTCAACGACAATAATACATGTCCCAAAAGCACTCAGCAGACCGCAGGACATTCTGTTGCAAATTTCAGAAACACTAGAACCGCACGCTAAAGTTTCGAACTCAATATACGGAACCACGCGACCCAAGTCCAACTTTATTATATCCGCTAACCGACTTTGAATAAAAATTAGCCGCAAATAAAAACCCCTAGCAGCCTTTACTAGCTCTATGGGAGGTATTCAGGCAGTGTTCGCTAATTCATAGAAGCGTCGAGAGCGCGACTTTCACACTTATGTGAATCAGTGCGTGAGGTGAGTAAATTCATAGTGCTCCAACCGCTGGACTAATTTAATGAGAGGCCTTTTCAGCGGGCCCCGCCTCGAGAGCCTCATACATCGCATTAAAATAAGATTTAACACTGAAATGACATAATTAAGGCACTAAAGCGTACCTCCGTCTCCGCCTCGCGCCACAGGCACCACTTAATTAATGTGATAGGCATTTTAACTATTCGAACGCGTTTTATATACTGTATACTAACCCGGGGCGCACTTCTATGATCTCGCTATGAAAAGCTCACTTTTTTAATTCCGTTCGTGGCCTACAGTTTTTTAAAGAATTTTTGCACAAATATTGCAAAAGCTAGCAGGAGGAATAAACAAAAACTGTTTTAACCGCATACTCTAAGTGCTGCATGTGTTTTTCCTTTCAATAAAAGTCAGAAAATAATGATTATGTACATTAAGGCGCTCGTAAATATTGCCTCCTTTTAACGCCTTTAATTTTGAACAGGTACAAATTTAAGGTTTATTAAGAGATGTTAAATAAAGTTACAATCGGCGACGTACGGTCGCAGACAGCGCTGACCACGCGGGCACTCTTGACGCGGCTTGTTTACACGTGCGTCACCTCATATTGAAATAAATTCAACTTTACGACACACGTACGAGCCGAAATAAAATTAAACGCTCCTTGCGATTCTTTTGATAGAGATACTGTTGTAACACATTATTCCCGACACCATAACGACACCGTGTACAAATTATCGCGACTACAAACGGCGCAGCGCGACTCGTAAGTCGCAAACATTTTTAGAGTCCCATTATCCCGACGAAAAATTCACTGACGCAAAGCTTTGCCGCTTTCAATGATCCACTAACGCGCGACTGACGTTCAAACACGTAGTGAAACCACAAATTAAGAGACAATTCACACCGCGTGAGGTACGCGTGCAATTTTGTCGCTGCGAGCGACAGGAGCGACACTGATGCTCGGATGAAAGGCCGTGCAAAGCAGTCGGCGCTATTAAAACTTAGTCGGGAATATAAAAAAGTATCGCAGACGGTGTGGATAAAATAAAAGCCTTCACACACGAAGAAAATGAAAGGGGTAATTGCGAGTACGGCCACAAAAAAGCCCGAGCCGTAAGCCAAAAGAAGGTGTTAGCGCTTAAGTCGCGAAACAATCTGAGTGGCGAGTAACATATAGGGGTATAGTTGCGGGGTTGTGCGCGCGTATTTATTCAAAGCGAACGCGGCTCAAGAGGTTAACACATGTAACGCGCCATCTATTATGTTCGCATTAAAAATCAGTCGTTTACCCCATTTGCGGGAGGCATTCTCTTAAATTGCAACGTTTACATCCCAGCGAGCTGGTTGAAAAGAAATGCGCTACATTTGAATCTAACTTTTGTAAAAAATTCACAGACAAACCTCCGTATGATCATGACATTTCTAGACTTTTTTATATTTTTCCTTTAGAAATATCTGTCGCGTAATGTTTCATAAGCAACGAAACGTAGGAACGGCTTTAACATCGAAATGTGAATATTGCTTGATCTTTACTTGATTTTTTATTTTTACTTCCGCGCTTACACAACAAATACGGGATATTTCTTTTAATTAACATCTCCAATTATTAACATTGAAACTAGACAATTGATCTCATAACATAATATCGGATTTACCTATTTATAGACATTTATATATTATTTTGTTAACCTATTAAGATGAGTTGCATGAATTTTGACATCATTTGACAAATAACATAGGTATATTGTGCATAATCTTTCACGTGCATGCATGCTCTTTCAAGATTGTAAAATATAATTTTGAGAAAGTCGCATAATTCCGTTATGAAAAGATATGAGAAAAAAAAAAACTAAAAACTAAAACCTGTCTATGTTAAGAGGTCTACAAATTATGAACCTAGATAATATTCTTATAATGATGTTTAGAGGATAGCCCTGATAGGTATAAGTATAAAGATAAATCCTTAGGACAAATAAGCCTAAGATCACAGCAATCACACATAGATTTTTTACAAATTTAAGAAAACTGTTTAACTGTTTTGTGAAAGCGTTATAAATCGTATCAAATCAAAACTACTACTATCGAAATATGTTTATAGTCCATAATTATCTTGAAGTGACATGTTATTTTTATTTCATTAAAATCTATCAACCTAAAACAGTTATTAGTATTAAATATTAATAACTTAGGAACATAAACATAACGTACTGTAGGATAATCGATCACTTATTTAATGTGCCTAAGTTCACACTACCAAGTTATATTTCCAAAATGCTTACACGAACACCCTGTTTCATTGGATAATACGTTACGTACAATATGTTAACGTGTAATATTGTAGTAACACCCGACCTGGTGAGACCGGTTAGATATTGCGTCTGGAATTTGAGCATTGGTTCATCAAACACTGTCACCATTAATCTGAAACTGATATATTCATGACTGTCTATGAGTCTTCGTGCAGCTCTATACAAGTCTGCCTATATAGGGGGGATTTTAATTCGAATGACATGAACAGTTGCATAAAAGAAAGTATCTGTTCCCCCATATTAATGGATCGTCGCATCTACTGCAGGAAATACACACATGACGTGGTAACCAAATCGAGTCAGAATTGGAAACTTTTTTTTTTAACAATACCTTCCACTTTAAGTTCTGAATGCCACGCGATTGGTACATGCAATAAATGTAATGTAAATACAAACATACCGTAGATATAAAATGGCTTTAACCAATTTTCGACCACTAGGAGTCTATTTGGTTAGCTAGTCGGCAAACTGGACACAGCGTTACGTTCTCTTGAAAGCTTAGTTAAACACTAATGAATATGGATGGGCCTTTCGATCATCCCTTCTGCAATGTCTAGACTTTTTCCATTTACCACACTCTGTCGCTATATTTCATTTAGCGAGGAATGGCAGCAAGGACAGAAATTTCATAAGTCTGATTCTTACTATATCAGACAGAAATGTAACAAAAATAATGAATAATCTACTTATTACTTTCACAAAAAAAATGAAAAGAAAATATGTGATTGTGTTGTAATACTGAGGACAATATATAACAATCTCTAAAGTTTTATAACAAGAAAAGTCATCCTCTGCTTATTCCTGTCCTATATACGATATAACCGCCCCATGATAGGAAGTGATAGTTAATTTTTAAATAAGCTGACCCGATGTCGAAGAATTGATACACTGTTGTTAGAACACGGTCTAAAATTGTTCTACAACATTTTTTCTTTACCGGTGGCCTGGCATTCAATGGATTTCAAGTTCAATTCTCAACTAGGAAACATACTCGCCTAATTCCTACCAAAGAAGAAACAGCATGCCGAGCAATGAGTATCATACTGTTATGACAAACTGATATTTATTTTCATAAGTAACGCTTATTTTCCTACGAATGCGTTGAACCACACCTCAATGTTTGAGTGACCTTTACAAAATATACAAATCCAACAGCGCATCGGTGTCACATTTAATGCCTTACAATGTTCAGTGTAAATGCAGAGACAGATGCACAAAAACTATAAGTGCAAGTAATGAAAAACTCGGCGGTTTAAGACACCACGATCGCTAACCGCTACTCGTACAACTGGACCTCACAACAAAGTACTGTAAACAAGTCGGAGCGAGCAGCGATATGTAAACCGTATCCTCTTGTATTAAGATTTCATATAGAATGAGAGCGCACTTCAAGTTGTAGAATGTCGTGCAACCAAAAGTGGGCAAGTACCTTAAAATGCTCGTAGCTACATAATTTAACGATTTACTACATAGCGCCCATAAGGAAAAGATCGTGAGGAAACTAGCACAGACCATGTGGGAAATTGGAGATATTAGAACATCATCCCATGATTTGTATTAGAAAATACAACGTGCGAGCATTTTCCAGTTTTAGGTCATTATATATCTTCTGTTACCTCGAATCTTGAGATCGAATGGTTATGAACATCTGTAATAAGGTCCTCAGCTATGTATAAGTTCTACCAGAAGTGGGTCACAGATACTTTGCTACCCCTAAGGACTAAATTGGAACGCCTTGTGTTCCTATACTTTAATGTAGAGACAGACAAATATGGCAAAGTAGGCCTTAACGAAGTGAATCCCTTTCTTCAACCCATTACTGTCCCACTGCTGGGTACGGGTCTTCTCTCACATTGAGAGAGTTACAGGCCATAGACCACCGCGCTGGCCAAGTGCGAATTGGTAGATTTCACACACCTTTGGAACCTTTTTTTAAAGAACTCTCAGGTGTGTAGGTTTCTTCACGATGTTTTCCTTCACCGTAAATAATTAACTTTTGGTACGCACATAATATAAGATAAATCAGTGGTGAGTGCCTGGGATTCGAACGTCGGACCCTCGATTGAGAGGCCGAGTTTCAACCTGCTCACGTATAACAACGTGTATAAGCGTTGTTAAGATCTACGCAATATAATTATTTTTATAACATTCACACTTCCAATATCACATATACCATATAAATCAGAATCTTAAATGTATTAATTAAATTAAGAACGTCATATTATATCTAAGTAATTACCCTAACAAAGATGGTACCTTTCTAAACCGTATAAATTTTCAAATGTGTAATACGTGAAGACCGTAGACGACTGTTACTTACCTGTGTACTTACCGTAAACGTATACATTGTGTTAGCTGTGCCTCCACTTACCTGAAATAAAGAAAAACATATTATTAATATAATTAAAAATAATTAACATTTACCCGATGTTAGCGCAGATAACGAATTAATTAAAATGCAGATATCGCGCGATAGAAAATGATGCCGAGTATAAACATACAGATTTATTTATCATTTACATTCTTTTTAATATTGTTGTAAATATTCGCGATAGGAGGATTCAAAATATATCTCATTTATAATTATATCTTTCTTGTAATTGTTACTATAATTATATCCGTGACCGCTAATTCTTCACTATTCTCTTGCACTCTCGTCTACTTTAAAAGGAAATGTTAATCACCACGCTGGCCCAGTGCTTGGATCGCGGGATGGGTAGCCCTTCCGACCATTACACGACGGAACATATATGTATTATAATTAAGTTTTATAATTCGACACTCGAATACTGGTATTTGTTTTTTCTTACGTATAGCTTCCATTAGACGCTCACGTATTCATCAGTCAGTCCAAACAGCTGAATGATAAATGACGACGGAATGCAATCGACAATACACTAAAAGCCAGACTTGATAAACGATATTTCAACCCATAGGTAGTAATATTCTTAAAATATATATACCTGAGACTATTTAAAGTTAATTATTGACATCGCATTGTGCGATCATTTGTACCTCACTCAAATCAACGACCGAACGCAGACAGACAGCAAACCGTGCGTGTAATAGACGTGTAACAGATACAATGGACCTAAATATGTATATAATGCTTTATGTTAATTAGTAAGAAAGAAGAAATAATAAATTAAAAGGCGAGTTACACCACGATACCTCATAATAAAATAAAGTTTTTAAATAAACTTGCCTGTAACTGAAGTTGAATTACATTATTGCGATATAATTCAACCGCGAGCACAATCTGAATTTTGGACTCCAATGCAAGTATAATGTTAGCGCAGCCAGCTAATTTGGTTTAGAATTTTAACAACAATTGAGTCTACATTTAAAAATTTTGTTATTTTAGAAGTCTCGCGAAATTCACGTTAAAATACGGAACGCTTGCGAAACGAATTCCCTCTTGAACGATCTTATCTTCATTTCGCATCATTTAAAATATATAAAGCTCCGTTCACACGAAACCCGAGTTTTTTATTCAAATTTATCATTCCAACATCTTGTTCCTAAATACGTAATATCATTTACGATGCGAGTCGAACATGCCGTTGGTACCTGTATTACAAGTTACGCATAATAATTTTTAATGCCGCACTTAGCATAGATAAAACACAAAAATTATTTTAATACATATAATATTCACCGTCCGCATTCAGAATCGCCCGCTCGTTGGAAGATGGGCCGGGCTCTATGTAATTAGACCAATTTAAATCTTAATTAATATTAATTGTCGGACGTCGGAACGAATCTGTCGTATAAAGACTATCGGGGGAAAAAGTCTTAATGGAGCTATATTTTATTACGTTAACCGAATTAAACGTGGTGGAAAATTTTCGAATGTTAAAATTCGGAGTGGCGACGGGAGGCGCGGCGCCTTTGCTACATGGAGCAGTTCTCGAGAGCTAAAATAATGTGCCGCAAAAACTTTTAAGGATTATGTTCCGCTGAGCACAATCTACCGCGGGATGGTAATTCCCAAAGGGGCATTTTATAAAATATATGATTTGTATTGTTCAAAAGTAGATACGAGGATAAGTATATCATTGTTATCAATGTATAATGAATTAATGAAGATATACAATAAAAAAAATAAGTTTAGAACCACTCCTATTATGTTAGTGACCGGTAAGTAATTCGTAATTTAATTTTTCTTTATAAATTAAAAAACATACAAGTATACCAATACATGTCATAAAGTTTAATGCGCATTTAGCTTTTCAGTATAATAATCATGAATAGTATAAAAATGCAAATTAACTTTATTCACTCCACCGAACAATAGATTTACACTATGTGTAGATCGTTTATCATTAAATACCAACAAATCGAGTTATACCCACCTCCAGTGTGCGGCGCACCTTAATAGTTAATATTTCTTGTGACTTGTACTTAAAAAGCGTTAACACTTTTTCACTCGAGCGTACAGTAAAATAATACATGCGCCTATACTCGGCGGGTCCATTGTTGTCGCTTCAATATAAAATGATGCCCGTAAGTTCTCTTAATACGGATGTTAACATTTATTATTCTATTAGATTACTCGGTCATTTTAATGTTCGCTCCGTTCTTACTCTGACGCAATTTGTACTATTGTGTTGCTATTTATAATTCTGTATTCGGTGTTTTTTACGTAAATTGAAGTTAACGGGCGAGGCACCTGGCGTATAGAATGTCACATGATATTTACAAACCTATTTTACCTGATCATATTGTATTGTTATTTTGCACTGTTGTAAAATGATGATTTACAGTTTTTGATGTTTTGTGATGACTAAAAGACGTAAGAAGTGAACACACATTGAGAAAAATATTTGAATTATATCCTAATGGCCGTTCTTAATCGAGTAGAACTTCTAGCATATTCTAGATATTTACCTATGTTCAGTGTCTGCATCTGCATATGCATTAAATACATAGATAGTTTATAGTATAGTGTGTTATTATTGTTTTTGTTTATAAATTTCTTGTGTATATGTCGTAACACATTGACAAAGGCATTGCAACTTAGTCCCTGAGTACAAGTATGGCCATAATACGTACACACATGCGGCCATAATATATGTATATAAAAAGATTTATAGATCTATCTGATCAGGAACGAACCCGCAACCGTCTCTTTCACACCGGTATTATAATTTCTGAATTAGGTCAGACGTCGTTTATTCTTATTGAAATCAAACGCAATACAAATTATTATTGTTGAACTTAATACAGTACTTATTGGATAACATGTAATAAAAAACCGGCCAAGTGCGAGTCGGACTCACTGGCGCAGGGTTCCGTAGCAAAAAAAACCCACCTATCAAATCCTGAAGATGATAATATGTTATATATATTATATCAATAGCTCTGTTGTAAAACTAATAAATAAAGTTAAACATTTTTCCAACTACCAACATAAGTTTGTTTCTCATAGTGTTTATATGAATAACAAAGTTATGTTACTCGGTTTTTGAAAAAGTGTTATATCCCAAAAACTGTCAACCGTATCTTGTTCGGACCAATTTTAGTTGTAGTTTTCCTTGACATGTGCAACATATGTTTTATCCAGATCTTTTACTCCCTTAGATTAAACTTTATAGGGGAGGGGACTCATTTAACGCTTTGAAACGGCTTATCTCTCAAACAATTGACTTACAAAAAATGGTTTTAGAAACCTCAATGTCATTTTTGAAGACTTTTCTATAGACATCCCACACGTGTAGGTAAGATGTTTTTTTTTTTATGTTTCACTT
>DWTU01003325.1:0-10525 GCA_018251515.1 Cecropterus confusis
TTTCAATCAAATGTACCAAAAATATGTACCTATAGTCGTCGTCAGGTCTTGGTCTATTTAACACAAATCTTATTTCGGGTGATGGCAACAAACAGTTAAATAGGAAAGTCAATGGGAATATGCAACAAATCAAACAATGTTACGGCCGCAAACTTTTAAATAGAAAACTTGATTCGCCTTTAATGAAATTCACTGGTCTAAAGGGAAGTGCACAAAGTGTTTGGGAGTTAATTTGTTTCTGAATTGTTGTATTACTTTTAATGACATTAATCTCTTGGGAATAAGCTGTTAAGTTATTACCCTGACGAATTATTTTGTGGATTTTAAACTTTACTAACTTCTTTTACGTTTTAATTCGATAGAATTTTTATTTTCTAATTAACACTCATTACACTCATCAATCCATTCTTAATAGAGGTGATTGGGAAGGTGGAATAAGTCAATCTATTCGTTCTACCGCCTTCAAACCTGTGTATATTACCATGCCTAATCAATGAATACAGATCAGCTTAATTGAGTTAGACCACGTATATCGACCAGATCAATTTCAATGAGTCAACATTTTGTTACGAAACTGGTCAATTTTTTTTCAGGGAGGTAGAACGAGGCTCTACGACTGGGGAGATATAACCGCTACACATAGTTAAAGCGTGAAGCAGTACTTACGTTTCTGTACAAGGGTGTGGTTAAGTGTTAAGTGTAAGGCAATCATCTAAGTTAAACGTAATACCGTAAAACGCTTTCTACACTCATAGCCTCACACTAGGATTATCTCCTGTGTCGTGGGTGCCAGAGACACACAAAGACGAATACACAAACACCCAGGTCCAGAACAGACATTTAAACTCATCATTCAGATGTCTGTCTGGCCGGCGATCGGACCCGGGACCCACTGCGTGTCAGACCGGTATGGAGACCGCTCCACCACGTGGTCGTTAGACTGAACCTCGATATTTCTATACTCATCATGAGTTATAACCTACCGTCAACCCATTATTGTCCCACAGCTGGGCACGGGTTCTCTCTGAGTTTCAGGCCATAGTCCACCGCTCTGGCCAAGTGCGAATTGGTAAATATAACATAGAGTTATAACCTAAATAATGTTAATAACTTATTGTTCATACTGTGTTGACATTGCTCCCTTAGAGAATAGTTTTACACAAGATGTATGTAATGGGACTCGCTATTGACAAGGGAATTCTGTCATTATGTATGTTAGGTTATAAATATGTTAATATTTGTTTTATTCGCTAATAGTGATGTTATTTATTGAACGAATGGCAATTCGGTGACATAAATGTTCTTAGCAGACATGTGGCTTTGAGAAAATTAAAGAGGAAAGGAAAAAAGGAAATTATTATACAAAAATTTGGTAAAAATATGCTTAAATTGCTTATGATTAATGTAATGTAACGTAGAAATACCTAATTAGTAATTATTTAGTTAATAAATATTTATTAGAGTAATAGACAAAGTAAAGAGTTAAGTTAAAACGAAGCTGACTTTTCTAATTTGCTTATTAGATTTTTTATCACTGACTGTACTGGCGGAAAACTTAAAAACTAATTTATAATTTAATTACATATAATACAATTTACATAATGATATACGATATATTTGAACTTGTAATACAAAAATAAAAATAAAACATATTAAAATTACCTTCATTAGACCGAACAGGAAACGTGAATGACAATGCTTACAACATTTTTAATCTACAACTCGTAATTACAATTAAGTTAAAATTCGAACACGGATCGAACGTTCGAATCGATCGCCTTCCAAATTTAAAATCAGATAGGCATTCAACAGCAGCCGTATTGGTCCCGGTACAAAGGAATAGAATGAGCATGACGATTCAAATATTTTCCAAAATGGAATATTAAGTGAAGCCATTATACGATCGAATGATTACTATTGGATCGGTCCGAATGACGGAGTGAGTTGGTAATCTGTTATTAAAATTTTATTTTGGTTACACTAAGAAATTGTGGATGCTTCGAGATGGATGCGGTGCATCTGCTTAGAAGTGACAGAATAATATGCACTTAGAATTAAATAGTTAATCATAAATCTTTAAGCTTAGATATGTAGTTCGCGTAATATTACGTTGTTATTTACACATTTATTATTTCGTCTACATTTTTTTTATCTGATTTAAATAGCAAACGAGCATGCAGTTCACCTGACGGTAAGTGGTTGCCGCTCATGGACATCTGTATGCAACTTCATATAGAATAGGGGTTCTATTTGTAGTCGATCACAGTTGCGTTGCTACTCCCGAGAAATGATGGTCGCCTCATATATAGTGAGCCGGCAACCACACCCTTCCACCGAAACACAAGAATTGCTTCACGCTAGAAATAGGTGTAAATAATAATATATAGTAAATTATTAATTAAAATTTTAATTACGTTTGTTAGTTACTATTTTTTTTAAATTTTGTTTGTTAATTCACTGAATTTCAATTTTAAATTTCATTACGGCATTCGATTCTTGAATTCACAAAATCTTATAGGTGTTTTCTTTTACTTTTAGGGCATAATTATTTACTGTTTTTACGGGACAAAATTCAACATTTTGTTTTATGTTTTATGAAAATTTAAAACATATGATATTCATATCATTTGGTTACATTTTAATGTATTTTTGTTCTGCTAATAATTTTTACAATCAATAACCAATCGAATGAAACAAACCTACCATTTCATTCATTCACGTACGAATAGACAAAACGTAGCTAGGTGTCAGGCGATCCCTATTCGTATCGAGGGCATCGACTTACGCATGCGGCCCGCGTGCGATGCGTCAAGTGACCCCTTAACGCGACTTATTGGCCACTCATAAGTGATCGCTCGCCATAGAGTAGCAACCGATCATGTGTGTATCATATTTTTTAATGTAAATTGAAAAATTGGCAAAAATCTTCAATATAAAGAGTTTGTAAAATATAATATGTTTTTAATTAAAATAATATTTGTTCAAATGATAAATGCTGTCTGTGTATTGGATCTAATTGGATTTCTATATCAAAAGTTTTTTTAATGAAATTTTAATTTGCTTAATGGGAAGTCGCCTTTGCCACCCGTAGACATATATAATATAATCAACCCAAGAAGAGATTCCTGAGAACTAAAATCGCCTCATTTACGAACCAGCCTTTAAACTGAAATGATCAAATTTTACACATTTATTACAGGACAGAAGAAGGACTGAACCACATAAAAGGATTAAATTTAACTTTAACTGTCATAAAAAATATAATTACAAATACGCGGTTATATTACTAATCTGTAACATTTCCATTGACAAAACGATACTTTTACAATCTCAGGACATTATCATTTCTAATCTGTGGCGGTCTCATTGCTTTCTCATAAGGGCTCATTGTGACAGCCAATAAGTACCAAATAGCCTGTTGATCGGCTGTAAAACTTTATCATGGAAATGGGCTCCTATTAAGGTCGATAAGTGTCGGGTTACACGAAGATTGGTTCACATGTAATAGATATTCTTTAACTAAAGAATCCGATTGAATGATTGATTAACGAAAAATATCGTTCAATTGCGTGTAGTAACTACTGCACTAATTTAAATATTTTCTATTTTTTCTTACAGGCAGCGTCTATATGGCTGTATAAAAGGTAAGACTCCATTCGTGTTAGACATACATAAGTAGACTGCAAGAATTTCCATAAAGTTAGTAAGGCAATAATACTTTTATGTAAAACCTATACATCAAAAGAAAAACAGAAAGCGAAGATCCACAAAACATCATTAAATTCAATATTTCGTTTAAAAACCACTCCAGATATCTCGACCATTAATCACTAAAACTACCGACCTTCAAGAACATCGGAATAAAATCGGCAATCGAAATAAAGCACTTAAAGCGAAACGTCATTATCGCACAACATAAATAAAATAAAAATAAAAAACGTAGGAATCGAACGCAAAAATTGAATATCGAAGTCGATTTAAAACAGAATACGAATTTTAAAAATACGAGCACAGCGGAGCGGCATTAATTAAAAATTCTCGGTAGAATATTCAAAAATAGAATTCGCATTCGAAGGCCTCCTTGTACGGAGTTGAAGTTTGAATTTGGAAGCAACAAAAGGAGAGCGGGAGCAACCCTTTTAGCGCTGATAATCTGTTCCCGGGCCGTGTTGTGTTGTGTTCTCTTTTTTATCTGTTGTCACTTTTTTGTCCGAACCAAGATTGTACACAACATTCTTTACTCCGAAACGAAGCTTTTTAAACTCGCCCCGAGATTTATTTCTTTTTTATTCGCTTTAATAACGAGTCCTCGTCCGATTTAATTGATGAATGGTCACGGGGGATATGTTCAAACGATTTCGGAACTCGATTTAAAATTGACATTTTATAATCGGCCTTTTAAAATTTTTCCTCGGTAATCGCGAAGTATCTTTCATATTTTAGGATGAAGAGAAATAAAAAGTCTAAAGACATTCCTCGGGATCGTAAAGACGTATTTGATTTTAATTTTTAATTTATGTGCAGATGGACCGAAGTTAATAAACTTGAATGACATGAGTAACTAGACAAGATGAAATGGCTGGGAGTAATTTACTTTTCGTAATTGAACTTAATCTCACTATATAAATCTATTGACTATTCCTGCATAAAACATATCATAAAAAACTATATATTTATACTTACATGCTATAAAAACATCTGTTTAGCAAATCAACTTAACACTTAACAAAAACTGAGTCTAAATGTACAAAAGTACGTGTTGAAAAAGCTTTTTACGAAATAAAAATTGAACTGCCACAAAGAGCCCGCGTCTGAATTGTTGAAATATAAAAATTTAAAAATAGAACCCAATCCTTCCGCCCTCTGGCGAGCTTTACATGAAATATTATTTTATGGAATAACATCTGTGGTCGGGTCGATGTGTGAGTGCATTATGCCAGAATGAGCCCCTCAGTTTGTATGTATAAGTGAAATTACTTAAAAGTAATACAGTTTCAAGTGGATGGGAACATTTCAACTCTGCTTTCACTCATGTTAATTTTAGATTTGAGTAAGGAACACTCATTGGAACAAAAATCTTGACTCCGACTTCGGGCTTTTGATTTTTCGATTAAATTAATGAATCAAACTTACGCATTCGAGTTAAGCGTACACATGCAAAGAGCGAATCAAGTACACCGTAAAAATATTTCGAATAGTAAATAATATTGTTTTTAATTTTTTGGTCTCGTAAATTATGTTTATTTAGTACAGACTTACTCTGAAAGATTACATATACTAACACCTACAAGTATATGCAATATGTAGGCATTAAGTATAAGTATTCATTTAATCATGTATTTCTTCAAATTTTAAAGACTATGTGATAAAATTTCGACAAAATAAAGTTACAATTGAAAAAAGCAACAAAAAATTGGCGGCTAACTCCTTCTCGCATTGCAATATCCGTTTTACAATCCGTTCGGATCGTCAAATCAGTCGTCGCGGGTTCATTTTTGTAGAATCGGAACGAAAACCCGACCATTTTTATTCTATATTTTTTATTTTTGCTTTTAAATTGTGTTCGTCATGCCTCTCCCTGCCAGCTTTCGTGCAATAACAAAACGCTATCAAAGTCACAGGCTTACAAAGAAATTTGAATTTGGAATTGGACCAACGTTCACTCCTTTGTTGTGTTCTGTGTATAATTATCCTTTTTTATTGAATGTATTTTGTTACTTTTTGAATACAAACCCGTTGACGTAATGCATTTAAATGGAATTCTTTTAGATTTCTGTTTATGATAAATTATAGCAATTATATCCGGCATAAATCGAATATTTAAGACTAAAGTTTTTTAAACGTTTATATCGTGTATTTGATACTAAGTTTTGATGCCAAATAATAACAAAAGCATAAATGAATGAAAGAATTGTACACTTTTATTTATGACATAAGAATGCCACAGATTGAATTCAAAATTTGATGTAAAAACCACAGAACAAAATGAAATCACTCAAGATACAGATAAAAATACGTGCACAAATCCGTTCATACGTATAAATTATGATTATAATCTCAAATTCTTCGTTCCATAACTACAAAATATTTCCGGATTTGTAATAAAAAACGCGCTACTGAACCCACATGGCCAAACTAGTTATTGAGCATTCAGCTGTGTTAGTTTTGGGATTAAATTTTTTACCCTCCATTTTAATTTTAACTCTTTTGGCTATTTTAATATTTCTGGAACAATTTTAGCTTAGGGCGAGGGTGTGGGGAAAGGGTTACTTTTTGGATTTTCTATGCGGGCGTTACGCTTTTTGATTTTTTTTCGAATTGATTGATGCTGGCTTAAAATGTATTTTTATGTATGCATTGTTAAAAATAAAGTAAATTATATAAGTCCTTAGTAAATGAATTGTCACATTTTACTTCTACGTTATATACGATGCAATGTAAGGATTTAGTTCGTGGGCGTTACCACTTACACTTTATACGAACGTGATGCGTTTTGACCTAGTCCTAAGTTAGCAGTGAGACGTCCCTACTTAGTCTACAGCGCGTGCTGACATTCCAACTTTGTTTTTACACTATTTGTATGACTTTAAATGCCATTATATTTAAGGTTAGTTATTTTTTTGCGGCATGGACCATTTAATAGCCCTTTATAATATTTCAAAGAAAATTTTCGTCGCGACTTTCCAAATAGAATTTCGAAATTTCGATATTTTTCAAACACTGGAGCATCATCCCACCATGCTTTTTCAACTATTAGCATGCTCCATACTTCTTTCGCTAAAGTATTGTAGCATATTACAAACAGTCTAATATTTTTTATGTTTCATATTTTCAATAGCTTTTTCCAATTTTTCCAACATTTTCATTCCAATTTGACGACCCATGTGGCGGAGTGGTCACCATACCGGTCTGACACGCAGTGGGTTCCTGGTTATCCCCGGCCAGACAGATATCTGAATGATGAGTTTAGATTCTGTTCTGGGTCTGGATGTTTGTGTATTCGTTGTGTGTCTATGGTACCCACGACACAGAAGAAAATCCTAGTGTGGGGTTAGGAGTGTAGAAAGCATCTTTTTTTATTCATTCCATTTAATGCATAACTGTTTATACTTCCCATACTTACTAAAATAATATAAGCTGTCTAATGTTTTTATCGGAAATCGAAGACACTGGCAACTTAAGACCTTTTTAAGTCCTTAAGAATTTTTTAGCGTAATTTCAAATGTCTAATATTTTTACCGGAAAGACACTGAAGACCTACTCAACCACGATGTTCCACTGCACAACAAAGCATTTAGGGCTCAATGCGGGCGTGGATGATATATATTTTAAATTGATTGAATGAGATTGAAAGGGTACATTTAGTTATGGGTCCAGAGTACGCTTTTATTTTAAATTGATTTTTATCATGGTTCGTTGAGTCTTTTGTGCGTTGATAGTTGCGTTATGTTTTTTAGTTCTATTAAGATGTTGTGCTTGTAAGACCGCTCGCGTGCACTCGCGCGGTTTTCTTTATTTTGTGAATGGTTTCTGAATGTAATAAAAATAAGCTAGTGTTTTCGGTGAAATTATCTGAAAGTAGAAAATCATTTGATTTTCTACTTGCTTTTATAAAGATTTCGTACTGAAAATTAAGTAAGATTAAAAAACATTTTTGAAAAATAACACACAATTTTGAAAAAATATAAAAAGACACATAAATTAAAATTTTAGGTAACCTATTCATTTAATTTATTATTGATAAAGATAGAGTTCGTCTCTACATTTCAAATTTATTTCTTTCAAAGTGTATGGTAGCTATTTATGAGAATAATAACTAATTTCTTTGTATTTCAGTATGGTAGACTAAACGATTAATGATTTGTTTATCTAACACTTTATCCAGTTGCCCTCGAGGTACCGGATGCGATTCCCGGTGAAGCTAGGATTTATTGTGCAATATCTATCTATGATACCTCTAATACATACATTCATTGAGTATTGGGAAAGCCACTATTGGGAAAGCCTCGTTTCCCACAATTTGGTGAGGCCTGGAGAGCACGAGGCCTTATGTAACAACCGGGACAGATTAACGTGCCCTCCGAGCTGCAATGAATATATTAATAACTTAATTATTTTCATACGCCTAATATATTCGAAAAAACTTAAAGTGAAATTATTAATAGTTAATATATCAACTAAGATAAGAAAAATAAAGACTAGACATATCGATTTACCGACCACAAAGAATGATACCGGAGACTGTAGGAGTCTATAATTAATCAAAATGACTTGTCAACATTATCCGTAAGGAGGTAAAAAGTTAACCCCCACACAATTAAATTCGAATAAAAACTCCGGGGATAAAAAAGGAAGCAATCGGTTTCAAGAAAAAAGATCAGGGTGAATGTCCGAGGATAAGGGAAGTGTAATGTTGTAGCCATCCTGCGACAACCTCGGTATTGGGTGTAGGACATTGCGGCTTTTGTAAGCGATCACGCTTAGAACTTAATAATAACCGAGCAATGTATTCACGCTTAAGTTGAAAAGTTTCAAGTTGATTCAGAGCAAAAGACGAAGCTACCGTTCGTCAATAAAATTATTATGTTTTATATACATTGCTTGTTAAGATCTAACTTAGCGTCATTTGGGTTTAGAAAAGCAGCAATGGATTAAAGGTCAAGTTGAAAAGTTTCTACAACTTTTGACAGGAAGTTCGCTCATTACGTTACGCCATAATGATATTACGTATTAGATCCGTAAAAAGCTGAGAAACCGACCAGCTGTGAGAGGGTTGGATGGGAACACAAGCGATTCTAGACACTATGTCTAATGACTTATGTGCGAATATTGCGTAAAATGGAATGTTTGGAATTATACTTATTTTGTTTGGTAATGCAATGTCATGGATATGCTTTCTTATATCGGATGAAATTTGACAAATAGTTTGAAAATACAATAAAGTTATAGAAATTAATAATTTTAGTAGCAACTAATATAAATTTATTGGAGTAGGAAACGAACGTATGGGCCCCATATGAGTTGGTTTAGCGGTTTCTCTCGCGTTTAAAAATGTAACATGAATTTTGACAGTTCAGTTCCTAAAATTAAATTTAATAGTTTTGCATTAATGCGTGTCAAACGTACGCATAGACAAACGGACAGACAAAATTAAAATAAATATAGAAGTATATTACATATTTATAATTTTTTCTTGCAAATATATGCGATATGCAGATACAGGAAATTTTCATTTTTATAATCTGTATCGAGGATCAAGACGTTAAGACATATAAATAAATGACGACCCACATGGTGGAGTCGTGGCCATATCGGTCTGCAGTGGGTCCCGGGTTCGATCCCCAGCCAGACAGACATCTGAATGAGTTTAGATTTCTGTTCTGGGTCTGAGTGTTTGTGTACTCGTCTTTGTGTGTCCATAGCACCTACGACACAGGGCAAAATCCTACTGTGGGTCTAAGATCGTAGAAAGCGTTTTTTTTAAATAATGCTGATGAGACAATACGCTGCTGTTTTAGATTACTTTCTAATACATTTCTTCATTATGTTTTCCTTCACCATATTAATGCAAATTGCCAAAAAACAAATCACATCCAACAAATTCAGTAAGCTGGAGCTGGAACCCCGAACCGTAAAGTTACACTGAAACCCCAAATAAGCTATCAGTCCTTAAAACTAACTAAACTACCTATTCATACACTTATACAAGCCAACTAGCATCTAGTAGTATTCGTATTTCACACGTTTTACGAGTCCGTTAAGCTTGCATTTACGACATCACAATAAACAGACAGACAGTTAAACATGAACGAGCGTTTAATTGTTCATGCCACATCATCCTTCAATCTGTTACAGCTGAAACTTACCCTTTAGACCGTAACTTAGACTAGATAGACTTTTGCAACTACAACTAAGTGGGTAGTGGGTAGTTAGGCATACTTAACAGGACCACGTCGTGTTTAACTTACATACATTTACAAGAATAGCTTGGAATTTGTATAAATTTTTAAGCCCTTTCTTTTTCTGTGAGGTAAAATCGCATCAAAATAAAACTACTAAATTTAATTTAAGCAAATAATATATAGCTTTAACGTTAAATCTTTATTTATTTAAAATCTATTTTCTGCATATTTTTTACAGTTTGAAGTTATTGTACATTTTTAATTCCCTACAATTGGTTTCTCAGAAGACTAACTCGGAACGCCTCATGTCCCGCCCGTTTTCAATACTCCCCAGCACAATAATGTCAGTCCAAAGTGACGCAACCAGTACGAATTATGCGATACTCGAACAACAAAACCCGGCCACAAATAGCCAGACGCCTGTCTCATACGGACGGGACACTCGTATTGTCTATATAACCTATACACTGATGTTAAGTGGTGACGAAGATGTGGAATTTGGTGTAAAAGGTTTATGTTATTCGACGACTCACGTGGTAGCGGTCACCATACCGGTCTGACACGCAGTGGGTCCCGGGTTCGATCCCCGGCCAAACAGACATCTAAATGATGAGTTTAGATTT
>DWTU01003326.1:0-10522 GCA_018251515.1 Cecropterus confusis
GTGCCATGGACACACAAAGACGAATACACAAACACCCAGACCCAAAACAGATATCTAAACCCATCATTCAGATGTCTGTTTGGCCGGGGATCGAACCCGGGACCCACTGCATGTCAGACCGGTATGGTTACCACTCCAACACGTGGGTCGTCAAACGACAGAAAGACAGTTGTTATCTAAATTATTAACATATTTGCTGCATCGTTTGCTAGTTCCATTTTATTGTAAAAAAATACTATTTCACTAAATGTGTGCACCAATGTTAATTACCATTGGCTTTCTTGTTCGCTGACCGCATGGTAGCTACAGAATTTCCATAAGAAGATATGTAAAGCGATTAACAAAAAGAACATTGTATTCCGCTCTTTAACATTTAAAGAATTCTTAAAAGCATGTTTGGCGTGTGATTATCGTACCTTTTTAATTAAAATATAAGTAGCCGTGTCGTTAATTAAGTAATCAGCGACTAAGCTCGATCGGTGGTTTGATACAATGCATATATCACGTTATCTTAAACAACTTCGAGTTCCGGTGGTACGGCTTTGAATAATGAGCCAACTCAAGATATACTCGTTACTGTGTCGACAGATGTCACTACGGTGACTCGGACAAATGATAGTGGACCAAAAGTTTCTTGTATGCGGATTATGGAGTTGTACATGTTTGCACCGTTGCATGCAATTACACTGTCTATTCGTAGGGATGGAAAGGACATAATTCCTTGAACCTACGACGATGATATGCGATTTATTGCGAAACGGAGAATTTTATTTCAATAGCTCGGTATGATTTATTCAAATTGAGTTATTGTGGTCGTTTGTATAACAGCCGATTCTAGCGTAAGGGCGCGGTCGAGATGCGATCGTGAAATAAAGTTCACTGTATGCACTGCATAAAGTGAAATAAAATGAAATGTATTTTTTTTTTTGTAACAGACAATATAGTTATAATATTTTAATACGACCAGATTGCAACACGACTTCAGAAGACCCTGAGAAGATCCGGTAAGAAACCTACTTTTTAAAAATCATACTATTTGTAGTAACATGTTACCTACTACATTTTTAAAAGTAGCACTTGTAAATTAGTACCTTATGTCTGCGTTGATGTCTTTTAAGGGCCAGAACCTTTGTGAAGTGTGGAGTTCGTAAGGTTGTGTGTAGGTGCGTCTTTCGCCCGTTGATTTATTTAATTTATATAAGTCCTGAACTCAGATGACTGGAACACAACTGTAGGCACCAACAGTAAGTTAATCGATTGCTCCTAAACTTGAACTTTGCCACACATTAACGTTTAAGGGGTAATTATTTATTTATGGTAGCACATACTCTTACAGGAATTAGTGCATTCCAACTATGTTCAAATTACCTATAAAATAGATTAAACATTCAGAAAATGGCTGTGCATATCAAATTAACGGGTAAACACATTTCCTTGATTTTATGAGTGTTATCCGTAATAAATTAATATATTCTCCATTAAATTATGTATTTTAATTACTATAATAAAATAAGAATTTAAACCATGTTTGTAAGTATAAAATAATGTTGATAGTTAATAACTTTGGACTTGATAACGGCACTTGATAATTTTACAATTAAATAAAATTTCTTCTCTTAAAATATCATTTTAAGAGAAGAATTATTGAAAACTATGTCAGATCAAATTAATTATTAAAAACTTACACGTAATGCCCTAATCACAATTACATGTTTTTAAAACAGAACTAATGATGTAAGAATAGCTTTATTTTTGAATCGTTTAAAAAGAAAAACTGTCTTTTCCTAAAGTATAGTTGTATTTTTAATTTCCAAGTAAAAGGAGCCAGACAGTGACATGTGACTTGCAAAAACATTAGCTGGTCCCGTTATATTGTAGTGAATCTAGATTTTACCGTTGACACTAATAATTTATTAGGCCGCGAGAGTGATGGATGATCTTATCATCCAGATGGTTATCACGAAGGAGATCCGAGATAATTGTTCTCTTCTTGAAATTTTGTAAGCGTTAAACAAGAAAGTTTAACAGTGGTATGTTGTAAATTGTTATGTTTTCAAGGAAGCTCCGGTCACTTTCAGGATGCCTCAACCTGTCTGTCAATTTAGTTGCGCGCTGTTACGGGAATTAAATGTGCATATGAGAATAAAATTTTATTGTTCAACTTTCTTCCAGTTTAGTGTCAAAATGTTAGTCTATAAAAAGTTCTTGTTGATAGCGTATTTTAATCTAGACAAAGCGTATTGCATATATAATATTATAGCCTAAATTATGTTCAAAAATTCTGTATATATTTTAATTCATTAAAACTTTGATTAAACTTAATTTAATCAAAGTTTTAAAATTTGAAATGTTTTTTTTAAGTTCTGTGTAACTAATTTGCCTGTGTCAGATGTATTGTTTAAAGTAAATATAATATTATATCTTTATACTATGTAAATATTATATTTTATAAACAATTTTTTGTAAGTTACAACAACAATTTAAGTCTTTCAAATTTAACTCAGCTGCAGTTTTCCATTGTCGAAAGCACTAAGGTACGTCGGTACGTGTAACCTCGACTTACACTCCCAACAATATTAACAGTTACAGAGAAATTTATTAGAGAAAGTTAGTTTCAACCCGGTAGTTATAGACCTCACAGCTGCTTGTAAACTGCTCAGCGATATAAAGCGTATCACGAGGAAATGCTGGACAAAGACAATCATTACAGGATCGCCGATACAATGTTATTTCGTCACTGGTTATAGGAAAATATTTCATATTACAAGACAATAAGACTTTAGATGACTGAATGTTGGTATAGCAGTACTTTCGACAGACGTCAAGTTGACATTCCTGGCCGATTGAAAGGTCGCAAACTGGTTCGGTTGCCATCTTGTTCTACTGAGAACGGGTAAGCGATTTCCTAGCTGACGTTAAATCAAATATTATAATTAGTCCTTTTTGTGGCGTCTTTCCCTTTGATCAAAGATACGTCTATTCAAAAGTAGTTCTGTAGCATTATACTCTATTATATTATGTCCAATATTTACATTTTGAAACCTAGGGTAGACCACTATGTTCTTTATCTTACATTTTTTATTATTATTTTTTTAACGCATCATTTTTATTGCGTTATTTGTTATTCTTCTACAATTTACTTAAATCCGTAAAATCATCACGGATTTAAGTAAATTGTATAGTATATTGTGATATCGTCAAAGTAATAATCTTAAATTAATAAATTAGTCATTCATTATTATTGTATTGCGGTGCATTCCCTCAAGAGGTCATTTGATCATATTTTTCTCAATTATGAAATAGGTTCAAAGAAATAGCAACTCGTATGTTTTTAAAATATCTATTATTTCGAAAACAACTTCATCTGATTCAAAACTATCCTTTTTTATGTATAATTATTTGCAAACATAAAACATATATTATCTTATAAATTAAAAGTACTACTATATAATTTCTGCATAGCGACAAAACGCATTTATACCACAGTACTCTTCACTCAACAACTAAGGTTTCTTTCGTAATTTTTTCCCACCGAACTCGTTACCAGCACTAAAACAAGTCCACCGTCATTACGCTAGATGGCGCGGTGGTCAGATTGCGACCATCTGCCATCTGATTGCCGCTATTACGCTAGCACGCGTCCCGTTTCCGCTCAACCTGCAATTTCCCGCGATTGGTAGAAGCGTGAAATGGTCCAACCTTAATGCATAGCTTCTATTAATGTTGTGTGGTAAGCTTTATTGATTTCCTTGCGTTGAATAAGGGTCCTCCGATTCCAGGCTTATAAATTAAGAAGTATTATTTCGAAGTACATATATAGTTTGACACCCTTTAAGTCAAATTACATAGTTCCGTTTACTAACTAAACTAGTATGTGTCTGGGTTTTTCTATGATGTGTGTTTCAGAGATATTTAAGTTCAAAACCGTATAACATAAAAAAATTACAAAATATTATTTTCTTTTATGGATCTGGATGCATTACAAACATCTCAAAAAATATATCACGATTTTTTATAGCTAAAAACTTGTTAATTGTAATATTTTGGGCGACCTATTGATATACATTTTACCGCTAGCCGTCAGCGTCGATTCAAAATAGCAATCGTTTTTGGGTAAGCCGCTTTTTTACAAGTCCTTTGTCTGCTAAGTAATCTCGTGATACTAAAACCGCATATAGTTATTACCATAAGATTTACATTGAGACATGGATAATGCAGTCAATAGGTCCACAGAAATGAATTATCAATACGACAATTATTCTATTTGTCTGTTTGATACTTTGGCATTCAAGGTAAACGCAAACCATTATTTAACCGATAAGCTTATTTTAATACAACATTGTCAATATAAAGGAATATGCTAAGAAATAAACTTATTTCTTGCAGAGGATACAATATAGAAGTAGCAGACGATCATGCAGATAGACTGTATGATCGTGGAAAGTGGCTACAGCCGCCCACGGACATCTGTATTCAATCCTAAATAAGATTGCAATCCTATCCGTTAGTTACAGAGGCTTAATTAGTCCATGACTAAGTTAGAACGCCGCATAATGTCTATGCTTTATAATAAAAAATACTTAATACTTTTTGTGTTCCAATTTTTTTGGTATAATATGTATACAATTCATATTAAAATCCATATTTCATGCAGATCAACTTCTAATTTAATCACGTAGAAATTGATAACATGGGCGCAAAAGGAATTTACTTTGGATTGCATATCGAAGGACTACCTACGTGATCGGCAGAGGACTGATCCGATCCGCTTACAAGATTACAGGCGAACTATAATGTACTATGGACCGGCGATCGAATTCCACAGAAATCGTTTTAATATAGTAGGTATAGTACGTGTCCCCACGGTAATCAAAGTTTGCGACAAACGCAATTTTTCACCGCCTGATGGGTTTAGGTTTGCGAACTGATTTACAACTTTGTATTATTTGAGTATTGGAAGGGAAAAATATACTCATTTTATAACAAATGCTAAGGAAAGTTTTAGAGAGAACTGTTTAAAGTCTTTGAGTGAAATTATCAAAATTAATGAAGGGTATAAAAATAATGTCGTGATTCTTGAAAAACACGCACACGAAATTAATAGCAAAAAAAAAAATGGTTACGACAATCTAATCAAGAAATAATGCGGTGTGAGTGAAGACGAATAAATGTGGTAACAATAGACAGATTTAACTACTCGGGCATGAGTAATTAAGAATATTGCAGCAGTGAACACGTTAATACGTTAATAGACTTGAATCAAACTGACGATCTAATGATCGTCAGTTTGATGCAATAAGAGTAGGGCCACTGAGTAATCTCAGTGGCCCTACTCTTATTGCATAGTGTTGTTATTCAACCGATTTAAATAAGATGCTCTCTAAAAATATCCGGGCTTTTTATTTTTCTCATATTTTATTTTACACATTTAATTTATTTTACTCAGAAGTAAAACCACTAAAGCAAAAAGTAATAAGATAATAATATATAAAAGCAATATATAGTAAAATTTTTACAACAACAACAACATAATTTTAATCATACAACAGTTTCATAATTAAAATGAGCACACATATTACTTCCATTACCGCAAAATTAAAAAACTTCTACTACAGAAAATTTTAACCAATCCTGTAATTTTTAAACCTGGTTTTATTATAATTTTGAAATAAGACATTCAATGGATTCATTAGATGTTAATAAAATATGTCACTCATAAGTGTATGAACTACTTCTTTTTCTTAATTTAATTGGACGTGATTAGAGGATTAAATTAAATAGTAAGTATTTAAGCGATATTGAATTAGATATTAATATAAAGAGCCATTGGATAAAAATGCAAATATTTGTATGTCAGCTAACTGACAAAGTGTACACGGTTGTATTTAAGTATAAGTCCTATTGTAGTACACTTTATAACAAATAAACATTTGATTTGATTTGATTCTTGTTCATCGTTGAATTTTGTGACAGCTTTACGCTTCGCCATCGAACTATTGCATACAACAAGAAATACTACCAGTCCATATAGAAACCGTTTTATACAGTTTTCAATTAACAAACATTGCAAGCCAATAGTTGAGTTTGATCGTACTATCCCAGAGTCCGTTACATCGCATGCTCTATCGAGCCAGTCGTTACAAACGAGGCCCGATCCGATAACATCAGCCCGCTCCCGGGTCCTATCTGCCCATCTCGACATCTCAATTTAAATACCCGCTGTACCCGATCGGACTAAATTAAACGCTTGCCTGTTAAATTAGATGCCTCCTGTTTAGGCAATAAATTGGCAGGTTTCGCTCGGTGTGTAAGATGTATTTAATTTAGTTATGTTGAAATTGGAGACCATGCTATGTTGTTGTTATTATTATTACAGTTTTAAAGAAGTGAGGCATAATCTGGGGAATTTCGACTTAATTATCAGGGGTAGTAATTCACCTTAGACCAACTTCAGTTATGAGGTCAGGTCAGGGTTGACTATCGGTGACAGGACAGTTGGATTGTATGTTTGACTGCTGCTTTCTTAGAACATATATAAAATTGTTTTAAGTGAATAGTTTTATGCTGCCTACGAATGTTTGTGATCAACTTTTCACATAAAAAAAATCTCATCGGTTTCGAACAAGACCTATGTAAGGTCTTGTTCGAAACCGATGACAAATACGTAGTTTCCTTTATAGACGAATCATGATTTTTTCGATTTAAGAAACTGTGAAAGTATTTGAACATAATATATGAATTTGACAATGTGTACAATGAAATTTTATTCATAAATTATTAATTTAGCTCCATTAGTATTCATAGTAAAATGTTACCAATGTGTCTGATGTAGCAGTTTAAATTCAATGCGTCAAAACACCTCAATTATATCCACAAATATGGTTATAAAGCTTACGAACCGTATAATTAATTTTCGCAAATAAGGTACACTTAGCCCTTGCCTAGCCTTCACCTATTCTAGTCTTCGCTTAGCTCGTATATCTACAGAAGCAGGCACGGACTGCACCATGCAACCATCTGGACTTTTCATATAATGTATACAAATAATTTACTGTTAAGTTTACTAATGTAGAGTTCTAGGCTCGACCTCTGATCAGGTGGACAAAACCATTTAGAAATAAGATTAAATGTCTCTATTATGTATAGACTAACGGAGACATATAAGAAGTTCATGCTCACTTTAGGCCTTTCAATGGAAATTGTTTCGAGTAGCAACCATTCTTGAGCTGCAGAGCAGAAAGATTACACTGTCCAGCTTCATCTTACATTCACCGTCCACTTAGATTGATAGAGAGTAGTGCTATCATAGGGCATACAGTACCGTCGCCGTAAGGTGGCAGAGCTAGCGTATTTCAATCGTACTAATGCTATACCTATTTCTAGTGTGGAATTGGTGTAGTTCTTGCGTTACGGAGAAAGGGTGTGGATGCCAGGCGAGTTATATAGGTATGAAGTGAATATTTTTATCTTCAACGCACCGCCTTTGATGGATAGAATCCCTGTAGGCTTCTACAGGGATTCTATCCATCAAAGGTGTTGCCAGAAACAAATTACTATTCGATGGACTGCATCGTTTGCTTTTTCCATCTTACAAAAAACATGCGACGTTCACATACGAGGGCTTCTGAAAAGCATCTCTCACAAAAGTATTAAGTCGGAAGTATTGACCATTTCACCCACTAGCCATTTGCAGACCTGTGAAGGGTTAGTCCGGGCCTGTACAAGAAATAAAATGATTCGCCCACCGCGTTAGCCTTAGTTCCGCGGTCGGCGCTCGTAAAATGAAACAAGGAACGGCCGTTTATAAATTACAAATCTAATACGTTCCGAAACGTTGCAACTTAAGATAGTTATTGGACGGTTGGTCAGTGGGGTTGCTAGCCTTACCACGTCTTTGTAGTAAATTAATCCCGTTAGTATGGCTAGCAATTTTTTTTATTATAATGAAGTCAAGCGAGCATGCAGTCTACCTGATGTTAGTTGCCCTTTCCGCCCATATACATCTGTAATTAACCCCAGAAAAAAATCAGAGTTTGGCCACAGATCCGTTGCTTCTCTTGAGGACTAATTTGGAATATCTTGGAATGTATGTCTCATTTAACACACAGCAAAATATAGCAGTGCCTAATACTGCTGTTATTAGGCACTGCTTTATTCGGAGTCCAACCACAAAAGGTAACATTCAGAATGGGGTATTTAAATAAATGGGGTAGTTTATGGTATTGTTAAGTCGACTTTAAGTTGTTATTAAAGTCAAAACTGGTCTATTAATATAATCTAATATTTAAGTCATAAATTAATAATAAGTCTAATATTTGTTGTTTTGTGTATCTCTATATTGAACCGAACAAAGTATTATTCTTTCTTTGTTTCTTTCTTTCTATTCGTTGCCAGAAAACCCGGTATTATAATATGTAGGTATATGAATATTTGCATTAAGGTATTATGCTAATAATCTTATAAACATAAGCTTATCTAAAAGCAGTTCTTTAATATCACGGAGATTGAGTATTGATTGATTATTTTAATATAATTTATTTTAATATAATACGTAAGATATTTTATAATGCTAGAGATATACACTTTTTGTTGTATGCTCACAGTAAAATAAATTTTACATACACGTAATATACAGAGATAAATATTGCTCAAAAGTAAAATCGGTTTCAATTAATTGAATTAATTGACAAAAATAATTGAACATTTTTACAGTTTTATCAGTGTTCAGTTTTAAATTACTCGTATTTCAACCCAACCATGGGCATAGAAAAGTTCAAATGCAGATTTTCAGAAATAACATAATAATAAATATTAACATTTTGCTTGTGAAGAGTCCGAATAATTTATTGGATTACGTGGTGGCCCTACTGATCCATTGGTGCACGTTACCGGTGGTCCTTCCCTATTAGCCGCACCGCTTATCCATCTGACATCGGACGGACACGTGAAGCTCTAGGATTGCATGTTACTCAACAAATGTCTTTAGGTAACTAAAGATTTACTTTTGCATTTCAACGTTCCCTCTTAAAGCCGTAACTTAGGAGTTATACGTTTTGTGATTTTTGTGGTGTAGTGAGGTGCACAGGGAAGTAAGTAATACGTTGCCTTAAAGAAATCGTTGTTTAAGTTTTAAAACGTAAACAATGATTGTTTTGAACAAACGGGATACAACAATACAACTCGTACGAAGAACACTGGGCGCAGTTAGATTCTGTAAACTGTATGTGATGTTCATGTTTACACAATTGATTTTGTTTCTCATGAAAATAGTGTAATATACCAGATTCAAGCAAAAGACAGAAATAAAAACATTGAACATGACACGATATAAACATATTGATATCGAATGAAAGTATCGATATTACAGGTTACTTATTCATATTCGACTAATTAATTTCGGTATATTGCAATTGTGTTCTCACGTTACTTATAAAACAGGTCATCTACCGGCCTGATTGATCGCGGTAGCAGATACAGTGGATTATAATACTAGCATAGAATTACGTAGCTTAAGGTCGGCCTGTCGAGTACGTTACCGGTGGCGAAGACAAGACGGATTGCGTTAGTTATCAAAAACAATCGATAGCTGAGAGCGATTGTAGTTGACTTGTCGGCTATTTGCATACCTGTTATTACCAAACGCAGGTGTTTGAGCTTGCAATTAGGGATGGCAAATTACGAAAAATATCGATCGCTGCGCTTTAAGCTGAAGGCCGGATGATGCAATACGTCAACACAACGTGACTGGTGGCTTGTTGTTACAACATCGCATGAGGGCAGATTTCCAAAAGGGTCCAAAATATAGTCAGATTTCATTCCCAATTATACATTTTTTAAAACATTACAATTCAACGAAACAAAGCCAAAATACAATTCTGCGGGAGAAAAACAATAAAACATTTACAATCGATACTTTTATAAATGTTTTGACAATTCCTTTCTAGTGAAAGTATTAATTATCTAAGATACTGAAGTATTAATGATCTAAGATACTGTAAAATACCTGCATTACAAATATATGTTACATACATTTTAGAATGGATGTTTTTTGATATATTTTCGATATCGATTTTGTTTTAATTGTATTGTATGTATCGTTCATATTCTGCCACCCCTATTAGCGCTACTCTGATCCGCTTTGCTCCGATTTCACAACACGATGGTACTAATGTCATCGCGCAAGTGTCAAGCGACCGGTTGAATAATCCACGGAGAAAGCTCGGTTTACAGAGTAAGATACTGCAAGTCGACAATTCGCAATTAACAAACAGAATAAGTGGTCAGCCACCGTTCGGGTATCGAAGATAGCGGCGGTTCCGACAAGGCTAAGGAGGGCAAATTTTCTTGTAGGCACTAAAACACTGTTAGATCTCCGATAGTTATACGCACTGAACAGTTAGCCTTTAATAGAAGAATTTGAAGCTTTACAAAAGGCAAAGCTTTAATATGTTAAAGCTTTGCCTTAATATGTTAAAGCTTCAAATTATTAGTACAAGTAGTAAATATATGTATTTAGTGAACG
>DWTU01003327.1:0-10522 GCA_018251515.1 Cecropterus confusis
AACCTCATCCTTCGGCGTGTAGTGCGATGGAGGAAGGGTGGTGTAGGCACTAGGTCAAAGAGTTCCTCGGAACACTCGCCATTGTAAACTACTTATTCATTAAACTTATTGTACTACTTTAAAAAGTAGTACAACTTAATGCTAAATTTAATATAGTTTTACTTACCTTCATACTGTTTCCCATTTATTTTAAAAATTATTTTAGACATCTTAACGATTAAATTTATAACAAATATTAATATGATGGCTTTATACTGCTACGAATTACTAAAGTAACACTACATTACAATGTTCACAAGTTCAGTTTATGTATTCATATCAAAAAACACTTGTTCAAACTAACATTTAAATGGAAAAAATGATTGTGGGACATAAATGTGACATTTATAATTAAAGTAAAATAATTGAAATTTGAATTTTACGAGAATATTTTATTACGTTATTTAAACGTCTTTACCGGTTTTTAACCGACTTCCCCTAATATCGTGTCTTAAGTCTATTCGCTTGTCATAATAATTTATACTACGGCAAAATATATGGTTCTCTAAATGTATGTTTCGACACAATTTAAGGCCTTTTCTCACTAACGTCTAAACGATCCGATTACGTTTCGGTATTTCGAATAGGTATTCATGCACGCCGTTACGTATGTAAATTACCGTCGAAGTTGATGATTGATTATTCTTGAAAATTTGTTTAATTTATTGTGATTTTATATAGGTAGAAGTAGAAACCGAGCGTATAAGTGGCCACTGACGCACATGAACATCTGTAGGCAAGCCCAGATAAACTTAGAGTCTTGCCTGAGTTTGACCTGAGTGGGAACGCCTCGGTTAAGTATATCTTCATTACTACATCTTTTAAACTAGAACGCAGTATTGCTGTTATGCAGTAGAAATATATTATACAAAGAATAAAAGTCCAGCCCGATGAGTTTCTTGCTGGACCTTCTCAGTTGAGGTCGTGTTTCTATCCGGTGGTAGTATAAAACAATATAATTATTATAACTGACAATTTGTAAGTGCCCTCGTAGGCCTATACAAAAATAAAGACATATCATTCCATTTTAGTGTGGAGGTGGCATCTACGAAGTCGAACCTTAATGGAAGGCCTATTTGCATGTGTTCCATGATTGGTTTATACCTACGTAACGAGATTTTATTAATATACCTGAACGTAACAAAATACTAGTCGATAATGTGACGTGACCCGTATTCACCCCGATTGGCTTTTCATTGTGACCAATAAAAATCCAAATTTGTAGGTAATTGCTGCTAACAATGCTAGCGCAAATAATGTCACATTTTGACTTAATATGTGGAGTCATTTGGGATAGAAAATAATTGGACATGAATTGAGCTGGTTTGTTAAGAAATGAAAAAATGGGTTTTTATTATTATTATTCTTTTATATTATGGAAGCAGCAATCGAGCATGCAGCCCACCTGGTGGTAAGTGGCTACTGCCGCCCATGGACATCTGTGAGTAACCCTAGGTAAGATCAAAGTTAGCCACAGATGCGTTGCAACCTCTGAGGACTAAGGTGGAATGCTTCGGAAAAGTATGTCTCCCTTACCACACTGTTCATACCAGAATACAACAGCGCATAGCACTGCTGTTATTGCAGAAATAGGTGTGGCGGTGGTGCTCCCGTGAACCACAAAGAGTTGTACCACCTTCAAACCTACCTACCTACCTACTTGTTGTATACAAATGTCATCTGTAGCATATTCGATTAAATTCACGAACCGGTTATAAGAACAAGAGGTCCCCTGCAGACTCGAAAACCCCTTCGTAAATTAATATACGTAGCGCAATAAATTATCCACTCACATTACGATCAGCACCTTAATCTGTTCCATCGGGAGTTAAGCCTGGGCACTCGTTAATATATTATTTTGTCTTAGGCTTTATTATGAGAATTATTTACTTATAATTTATGACAGCACTGAAGAAATATCGGTTTTCTTCGCCATAATTCATGAAACGCATGTGTGATATGAGTCGCGTTTTATTTACAGCCTGGGTGGGCTGAAAGCTTCCACGGTCGGGCCATTGATCCAAATGACTGAGTCCTCGTTTCGAATTTATTCTGAGTCATTCCCTTACAGTTTATCAGATTATTCTGTTAAATAATACTCTGTTTAATAATTAAACATATGCGTTATAAAGTACTGAACGGTTAATTTTTGAACAGTTAAAGAAAAAATCGTTAGCATTTTAGACGCTTCGGTATTTTTCACAATATTCTTAAAGTTGCATAAAATCCACCAAATGGCATATGTTCCTTAACTTGGGCTACAGCGTAAATCCTTCTCTTCCTGAAATTTAGAGGACATTTTTCTGTTAACTACTCGTAAATTTAAGATTTTCAAAATCTGTTGAACAAAACCATACTATTTGCTTTATTTACTTTAAATCATACCGTTAATAAGTGACATTACATCCCTCACAGCAATGTCAGACGGAATGCTCTAGTAAATCATCAGAGATACTAAACCTTTAAGTGCTCCACCTGAACGTAGGGATGTTCTACATAGTGCAATATTAACTTATTGTTTTTACAACTGAACTATCAAGCGTTTTCAATTTAACTTTTTTTTATGTTTTGTTTAAAATAGAATCAGAGGTAGGTATTGTAAGTAATCTAGAAGGTTAATTACAACTGTGCATTGGTGAAACTAATAAACAAATAATTTGTTTAGGTACTAAAAGTTTTATTGCACAAACGTTATTGATTTGTTGATTAATTAAATTATTTTATTTTAAATTCAAATACAAAGTCATTAAATAAAAATTGTTATAAAAACTATTACCTACTGCAACTAAAACCATTGCAATTTTAAATCGCGTTTTAGTAGCTCAGATCTAAAAATACTAAAAGCGTCACTATAAATAAAAACCATACAACGTAGTTATGCAGCCACGTTATCCCAGGAATGCGCCAATAAATCATCAGAGGCTCTAAACTGCCCCATATTTAAAGGTAGTGTTGTTCAAATATAACATACTAGTAACCCGCCCATGCTTCGCACGGATGTAACCATTCATATAATAAAATTAATTAGAAGTGCACTTACTAAGCACGTCTGAAACATTATAAAGTAGATACATTTATTTTGCAACGTATTTATTTTTTTTACAAATTAGTCACCTAAATAAAATGTCACCGACATCCGACACGGGTTGGCCCTAACTTTGTCATCAAATCGCATTGGAGCATAATGGTGCAAACTTACTCTAGGCGTTCCTTAGTTTTAGTTGCAAACCATATAAAAGACTGCAGCAAGCGTCCAGGTCAAGCAACGCTTATAAAGAAATATCTGCGAAGATGCATAAAATGCATAAATCTTCAAATGTATTAGAACCAGCCTAGCGTCCGCTTCTTTGCAAGCGATTTACGCTAAATACGACAGAGAATTTTATTCTAAATGGAAATATAAAAAAAAATAGATATAATATTACGTACGTATCTACATATTATTTTCCACAATACAAAATACTGATTTACTGCGATACCTTCTTATCGAAGTGGACAGATAGTGACTAAAAGTTATATTTGCACGATCAAATATACAAAACATGAAGTTCTTAAGTCGATAATTTTGATTCAATCTTCGTAACCAATACATCTCTAGCCATTCGACGTCCATACGACTATATTGACCGCCATAAATCTGTTATTTTGTTATAACTTAATCCACAGGCTCATCCAACACGCAGTTTTATCTAAAATGCTTTTAAAGTGCTAAGATGTCCCATATCTACGGCATTACCGAGACCCTCTATCGTAAGGATAGGGTTTTCCAAACAGATATATGGCCCCGATTTGTAAGCTATCTGCTGTCATAAAAGTGACTCGGCGATCGTCTTTTCAATTTATTGTTGCTTTGGAATAGCGGACTTACTATAAACATAACCGCTTCTGACAATTATCTCTCTCTGTATCTGTGTAATAAATCAAAAATAACTCTTTGTTGTTTCTTTCAAGCTTATGCAAATAATTATTAAATTACCGCATCTATACTCGTATGACGCACGTAATAAACCAACGTAATTCCGATATTCACGTTACTCAAGGTATTGTTACATACTTGACCCACCACTTACAAAGATTACAAAAAGAGCACCAGTGTTCATTAATCAGCAGATTAGATATTCGGATTATTTACGAGGAAGTCGACAACGTACGGAATTTAATTTCATTAGGGGATTTTACTGGCCATGTTGTCACCCGCTGCGCCGGAGCAGCCGAAGCGACGTATTTCACGCAGCTGTCAAGTTCCGACCAATCGTAATCGAGAACCAACCGCGCGCTGTAACTTTAAAAATGGTGGAGATAATTTCATTGTACATTATATTGTGACAGGTCGTTATTTTGAATTTTTATCGGTTCATGCTTTCGAATATTTTTTCGAAGTGCGTTCTTAGATGATTTTGTCTTTTTTTCCAAATTTAGTATTGAATGTTAAAAGGCTGAGATATGCATACACCTACTTAAACGTATTTCCGTTCTATAAAAATCTCATATCTATATGTATCTACAGCAGCAGGTACTGCGATCATAAAGATTGCCGTTCTATATATTTTCCCGGGCAAAGTCAACTACTAAAAAGTTCCATAAAACAACAATTTCAAACGGGCCATTTCGCACGGGAAAAACAGCATCCAGAGGGTGGATCTCCCCATGACGGGTGGGGGTCCAAAGTGAAGCTTGGTTTTATGCCTCGGAATTACGACTTAGACGTTTCAAACAATAACTCTCCCCATAAATAAAGACCCGATTTCTTCACGCGTCATAGCGCCGGCTGTCTTTGCCTAGCCCACCCGAATTTTGGTATAGGTACATAATGGAAAAAAGTCGTAGCGAATTGATTTTATTTACGATCTTTAATAGTCACTTTATGAATCAGTTACTCGATTACAATACTCATAAAGATCATTTACTACAAAACATACTTGAGATTCTTTCAAATACATTCATCTACTGCTATTTACTTACTGATAAGTATGTAGTTTAGTGCTCCGATCGACTCTAATTACACATTTTAAAAAGATCTATTTGGTTTTAGATTGGAATTTATTGTAAGTTATCTCAATTTCACATCTTGTAGTAATGTTTAATAAGTAAAATTTGTTACATATTTCAACTCTATACTATTACGTAGATTCCTAAGCTTTCAAGCAACAAACGAACTGACGTAAGAATATATGATTAACGTGACTCATATCCACCTTATACAAATTCCATTCCTGGCGTCCGCGGACCCGTTTCTAATCTAGAAAACGTAATAAAACTCCCCCTAATAAAAGTGCGCGTTTTCACGTAGCCCGTAAAAATATGATAACGTTCACGTAGGCAAGCGTCCATACTCACCTCGTCTCGTGAACTCGCTCGTTTTGTAAAGATATATTTGTTTGAAGCATTTAATTCAAAAAAATTGTATCTAGTTTTGTAAGTAGTGAAAAATTACGGTCACGTTTGATTTTTTCCAAGTAGAATTAGGTAGGACTTCTCCTATCTAAATCGATACTAAATTCCGTCTCTATTAACGACTTAGAACGCTAAATTTAATGGAAAGTGATACTATAATACGCAATGCAAAACAATATAGTGCTACGAGGCGAAGACGTTATCTATGTCCACAAAATATAATTGAGACATTTATTCAACCAACTGGTACCTGTATAAAAAACAAAACGGATTTAAATATATTAAAAAAGGGGGTATTGCTAATAATATCTTCGAAAACACTCGTAAATCTAATCAAATTAAGCAAAAGCTGGTTGCTCGGATACATTTTGCGTGCGCTAATGGAATTGAGAAAATACGACCGTCGTGACTTGCAGATTTGGCGCCCTTAGTGTCCATAAATATATGTACAAATTAAGCATATCGTAGGTACATTGCGTGCGCAAGCTTGGTCGTAAACACGAGTTCGCCAGATAACTAATGGAATTGCAGATTATATGGCTGTCACGAGAGGATTTTGAGCCACTGGGAAACGAATCACGTTTACATAAATGCAATTTTTTCTATTAGGTACTAGACAAAGTCGTGCCAAGTCTAAGGTTCCTTACTGCGATATCTTTATATTGTCCGCGTATTGAGTCTCAACATTTACTGGATAAGTCTTAAGATTCAAGATTCTTTATACGTTAGTGAGTACAAGTCAACGGCCAAGTCACACAATATTAACTATAATAATAAAGAAATCGCAGTAAGGAACCTTAAACTTGGCACGACTTTGCCTAGATTTCATTACCTTTTAGAGTTAAACAAGCAGTTCCATCGAGACTTGGCTACTTTTTTACAGAATGTTTTTGGTGGGATATAATTTAACATGTTTATATGTGACGTACTTTGATATTTAATACTTCTATCATATATATATAATTTTCAATAATTTTACAAATACTTATATTGGACATCAATAGTTTAAGTCCTAAATTTCAAAAGCTTTAGTGGTTCTTAAAGATACCTAGTATAATTAGTAGATAATTAGTTTCTTAATAAAAACGGATATATCGTTTTTGTTTGTTAAAAACTAAAATATAAGATGACCTATATAGGTTATCTTATATTTTAGTACTGGGTTATTCTGTTCCACGGATATATATCCGTCGAACAGAATAACCCAGTATAAATAATACCTTTGCAAATTTATAATAAAACTGCTAGGTACCTACAAATTTACTTACCAAAAGTTAATCACGGAATAAACTAAAATAACGTAAACGAAACAAAATAAATAAACCAGTATTCATATGGAAACACATAATTATTTACCCTACTAATTCAATCACAGTTTTATGCTCATGATATATAGTTACACACATTTTACTCTCAGTAAGTAATATAGAAAATAAGCAAACTTGCGCACATACCCCTGGAGTGAGTCCCCTTTACAGAGTAGATGGATTAATGTTGCCGAAAGCCCAACTTACTTAATAAATATAAAAGCCTTCTCCGCTCGCAGTCGTAAACCGCCCACTGCGCTCCAAGATTACTTATATCGCGACCAGGAAAATCTAACCTCCCGGTTTTCATTACGGTACCTCAGCGATTCTCAAAGTTTTGATAAGGAATGTTTTTAGATAGGATTTTTCATTTTATGTAAGTAAGTAGTTTGAAAGGTGTAACCAGTACTTGATCAGGGTTGATCGCGTAGTTACCACCTACCACCTACAACTTACCACCAATACCGTCACACGTAGATATGTCTTACTGTTAGATGTGGATACCAGATGACTTAAATACGAGGCGACCATTTTAGTCCTCAAGAGTAATAAATTGGTTACAGATAGAACGCCTATGCGTTGTAGTATTGGTTACAGATGCCCATGAAATAAAATTACTCCAGCATTTCTAGCTATAAATCTCAAAAAATCACAAACAAGATTTTTCTCTACGACAAAGATTGTCTTTACCTAATCTTGCTCATTAATATTTTGCGTCCATTTTATTACGTACCAGAACAGGAAATATTATTAAATAGGAAAAAAAGACTAATAATAACCTTATTAGTATCTAACACTTCGATCATAAACAATGCTGTTTCTGAATAATACAAACTTAGTTGAATTCCTAATTAGCATTAAATATTAAAAAAATGGTTGGATACCATTTTTTTCACCGTGTAGTGTTCACAAAGACGGTGGAATTTTACTAGACCACGCTAAATGTTTTTGTTGGCGGTCTAGACCACACTGGACGTTTTTCGTTACCGGTTTCAACATTCGACATTACACTTTAGGAATAACTGCAAGCAATTTCGTTTTCTTCCGCCGGAAAGTTTGTGTGCCAAGTTACGTTGGTTCTACATTATCAGCGCTATGTAGATTGCGTCGTGTTCGCCTTGCTTTCTCCCAGATAAGGTTTTACGGCCGCCTGGAAGAAAGGATAACGTCCCCCTTTGATGTAGACGGAATTGCCAGACCATCTCTTGGTAGAAAGATAACGTTTGCAATGCTTTATTATATAGCGGATTACGTATTATAACTTTCTTACAAGGACAGCAATTTTGCGATTAATGTAGATGCCAATAGTCGGATTCTAGTGTTCCTGCTATATCTGCTTGTAGAGTTTGGACTTTATTAATTTATTAATTTGTTATAATAGATTTTATTTGTGTTTCAGGCATAACTTCGAATTTTAAATGTGGAGTGAAGAGGGACGAGGACTCAGGAATTTTCATTAACTCCAGTATCTGAAATCAGAAAATAAAAAGTGGTATTACAAATGTGTAAAACCTAGTTTTTCTTTTTATTTTTTATGTGGGAATTTAATGTAGGTATGCCAATATTTCACATGCTTCTTAGCTTTGAAAACTTCCATTCATGGAAAGAAAAACTAAAGGTATTAATTAATCATACAATTACTTATAAGCATGGAAATTTCCCTAAATATTCAATTCAGCGATACTATAAAAATAATTAATATTTTAAAATTTGAAATTAAATTCTTTAGATAGTTACCTATATTATTTATAGTTTAAATCTTTTTAAAATGCCTACTTTCAGTATCTACTCTACAAAGTTGCAGTTATTTGTGTCAAGAATTTATGGTGTGGGCTGATTGTACCTCTACCTACACATGTCGTTGATCGAATGCACATAGGTACGTAGCCAAATACATTATTTTAGTAAAATAAATACATAAAATTTAAATTTCAAATACATACTAAGTTTTTTTCCTACAAGTATTTGTGCATAAATTAACTTTATCTATTGTAATTAATAAATGACAGCCAATCCAGGCCAAACAGGTACGTACAAGCAGGTAATAGGTAATATAAACATGTTATAATTTGTGTTGAACCTACTTGCCCTAAGGACATGCAATTGCCTATGAAATTTTATTATTTACAAGCTGAGCCCCGCGGTTATACTCGCGTTCAAAAAATGTAACTTGACATGGTTACGTACAGACGAAATTTACACCGTATACAAGTTTAACATTATAGCATTGTTTTAAAGAGGACTGATAGTAACTGACATTAGCGGCAGTGACGGTGGCTGGGTGAGCGTAGAGCACGCGCGGTTTTAATTTTTGTGCGAAGCCCTAACTACATTTTCTGAAATAGAAGTAGCCTAAATTACACCTTAATGACATCAGCTAGTGAAAGTCCCGTCAAAATCGGTCTAGCGGTTTCATAGATTACCTGGAACAAGCAGACAGACAAACAAATTTTTTAGTATCGTATATACATCCATATAAAAAGGTAAAAAGCTGTTATTTTGATATTAACGGACAGACAATTTTATTAATATGTATAGATTATTATTTCATTTAAACATTTAATGTAACTAGAAGATACATAACTATAATTAATTTCACCCAAACGACACAAGAAAAAAACCTTTATACCAATTAATAAAACGCTTTACGCCCATTTAAAGCAACTAAGTAGTAGTAGAGAAATCACCATAAAAATAACACTTAATTTCAGTTCGCAATTACGAGGTCGTTAAAGGGCGGCTGCCTGGGACTATTACTTTCCATACTCACATAGTGAGTATACGGTCTTGCACTTAGTTGAAGCCGACAGGATCGTAAACCTACGTTAAGCTCTACGCAAAAACGATAAAGCATGTCTATGGTGGAGCTAACCGATGAAACATACCAAAGGAAAAACCAGTACAAAAATCGCCATAGATTTTTGATAGAAACACTTTTACTTGGTACTGGTATAATTGTTTTTACTATAATCTGATCATGAAGGTGGTAGCACTCTTTTTGGTTCGACTCCAAAAGCATCGCTAGACCCATTTCTACCTAATAACAGCAGTGTTATGCATTACTGTGTTCTGGTCAGAAGGGTGTGGTAAGGTAGATATTCCTTAATTGGCTTTCCTACTTAATCCTCAGATGTCGTATCTGTGGTTAACCACAAGTAAGAACTTATCTTATCTGAGGTTCTTTATAGATGTCCATGGGCGACAGTGGCCACTTACCATCAGATAAAAAAGCAGGAACAAGACAGGCACCTCACGATACGTAGCTTTACCCATTGTACGTTGTTATATTACATCAAATTATATTGCTTATATCACATTAAAAAAGAAAGATCTTTTGTATATTTTTAGATGTTCAATAAAATTACAGAATAAAAGTAATTTTATTCCAATTTACATTTTAAGTCAAGAACCATCATTTTTGAAATATTGTAAAAAACGTGTGTAAAAAAAAGCAATTGTTACAAACAAATCTCAAGACGAAAACCAGAATGCAAACAAAAATCTGTATCGTTCAAATATTTAATTAAAATTACCGTTTATAACACCTGTTATTTTAGTTACATAACATTTATATGAGCAATGATTATAATATAGTGTATAGTGTTACGTTATTCGTATTTTTTAATTTAAATTAAAGTCTGTTATATAAGATAACGCTGCCATTTTTATTATAGGCACCGTCAACCCATTATTGTCCCACTGCTGGGGTCTTCCCTCAGATTGAGAGAGTTTCAGGCCATAGTCCACCGCGCTGGCCAAGTGCGAATTGGTAGACTTCACAC